>PVIW01009349.1:0-52569 GCA_004026585.1 Noctilio leporinus
CCACACCCACCTGGTGCCCCCCACCACTGTGCTCATACCCACCCAGTGCCCAGCACACGCCGGTTCTTGTGGAGTCACATGGGTGTCAATAAGAATGGTCACCTGGTCCGTGGCCCAGCTGACCCTGGGGTAGCGTTTCCTATGCAAAATCTTTCCTCAAATGGAGTCAAACCTATTGATTTTTTAAAAAACGAATATATGGATTTTTGAAGTGTTTAAAACATGCGTTAGTGCAGTACAAGTAAAAATAGTCGTCTGGAAGCTCTTCATGAAGTTACGCTGGTCAGCTTTTTCCCGTTTTGACCTGGAGGTTCTTTTCGGACCTGGGATGGGGCTGATTAGTCAGGGGGTTGGTGCCATTCCCCAGAGGCTGTCTTTTCCCCTGTCCCTCAGGGCCAAGGTCACCCTGGCGAGCGCCCTGGCCGGGAGGGTCCTCCAGGCGTCACTTGTCCACTGCAACATGGTCACTCACCACGGCCGGCGCTGTGGGGGGTGGGCACTGCGTTTCCCCCCACGTGCCCTTCCGCACCCCTCAGTCTGAGGCTTGAACTCCGGGGAAAAGTCCTGCTTCCATGGTGGCTGTTGTTTCGTCCCATTTATAGGTCACTGTTAAGATCTTCATTCTTAAGTATGTACCTTTAACTTTAGAACAATTTCCCCCGGAACGTGTATCCTGTTCTCTGTAGGTGTCTTACGCATTTGCTAGGTTTAAGCCTTCAGACCTGGCTGGTTTCCTCTTCTCTCCACCCTTTCCCCCTCGTTTGTCTGCAGTTGCAAATGCCCCCCCCCTGCCACATCGCCCCCTGCTGGCCGCCACAAGCAGGGTTAATGAGAAGTGTCGCCCGGCTCCTGCGCGCTGATCGGAGTGAGCGGGGCGCTGGGTTTCAGGCTCCGGTCCTCTGTGAGCCGGTGCTGTTCGCGGCCCGTCCGCATCTTTCCCGGAGTCTCTGGAATTTAAACACGTTTAAATTCTCCGCCCGTCGCCGCGGTGCCCTGGGGCCCACGCTCGCCTGCCTTTCGGGGGAGGGCCCGCCGGCTCGGTCCGGCCTCCTCGGTTGGGAGCAGCTCCCGCCCGTCCCTGTGGGCGTCCTTCCTCGGGCGGGTTCTGGGGTGTCGGGGCGTGTCGGGTCTGCGGGTGCAGGGCAGCAAGGGCGGCCATAGTGGCGCCCCTACGAGGAGCCTGGAGGATGGCAGGTTCCGGGCGGGCCGGCGCCGAACCCGAGCCGGGCTGGGGGCGCCCCCCGTGGGACGCCCCCCGCAGCCCCTCCCGGAAGGAAACGCTGGCCCTGGGAAGCTGGGGTGGGGGGGCGGGGGGTGCCTGTCGCCCCCGCCGCTCGAGACCAGCTGCTCTGCCTCCTGCCGTCTTTTCCTGGAAAGACTCGGCCCGTCCAGCAGCAGCAGCGCACGACCGAGGGGGCGGCGTTCTTGGGTGACGCTGACATCACCCCCAGTCCCCGGGGTCTGAAAATCCAGGTGGGCTGCGTTGGTGGCGCCGGGGGCGCAGGGTCCCGGCAACGGGCCGCCTTCCTGACGCAGCCGCGGCGCGGGAGCTGCTTCCTCCTCTGGGGGCGGGAGTCCCGGGGTGGGGGGTGGGGGCTCCCAAACCAGAGCTGTGGCTGCGGCCGGGTCACCAGGCTGGTCGCCTGGCACCTCGTGGTGGCGGCCGTGGCCTGGAGCCAGGCCTGCAGGGCCCTGCACGCAGCTGCCGAAGCAGCAGGGGGAGCCCCTGCCCCGTCGCCTGCCCCACGCGTGGGGTGCCCCTTGGTGTGTCTGCTGAAGCCCCCCACCCAGACACAGGCACAGAGGGGTCTGGGGAAACCAACGTCTAAACAAACTACCGTGGTAACTTCTCAATGGGTTGGAAAGGGCGGAAGGTGCGGTTGACTGACCGGGGGTCCCGTAGGAAAGGGACCCGGTGAGCCGGTGTCCGTCCGGTGCCCAACGGCACCACCTGCTGGCGGCCCGGGGTGTCACACCCCCCAGCCGCCCGGGAGGGGAAATGAGGGCCCTGAGTTCAGATGCACCAGCGCCCGGGGCCCAAGGATCCCTGGTGAGAAGGGGGTGCCGGCCAGCGTCCCCAGACACTGGCGAGAAGCCTCCGGGGCCTCCCATGGGGGGAGCCCCTTCCTCTACCTCCTCACGGCCCCAAACGCCCTGGCTGCCCCCCAAGGCAGGTCCTACCTCACCACAACTTGGCAAGCGGGGAAACTGAGGCAGGGGCTCCGGGGCATGGCCCGCGCCTGGAGGTGGAACCAGCGCCCTGGGGGTTGTCCTGGGGCCGGCGACGGGAGCCCCACCACTTCCGTTGGCCGCGTGTGGACGTTGCACAAACGCAAGTTCCCTCTGGGCGCAGCGCCGGCCCCCCCAGAGCAGAGCCGCCCCGGTTCCCGACGGCCATGTGGAGGCTGATGTTCAGAAACAAGAAGTTCCCGGGCCTGGTGAGGGTCGCGGCCGCTGTCCCGGGGCAGCGGGCATGTGGCCGCCGTGACTTACGGTTCTCTCCCGCTTTCTCCACAGGGCAAGGGCGACCCCCCCTCCAGGGACGCGGGACCAGCGCCGCCGGCCGTGGTAAGACGTGGTGTCTCCGTGTCACTTCTCTCCGTGTCACTTCTCTCCGTGTCACTTCTCTCCGTGTCACTTCTCTGCAACACGCACGGTCTTTTACCGGCTGGTTCTGCATGTTCGCTGCCCAGAGTCCGTAGGGCCAGTGGGGTGTGCTGGGGGCAATGGGGCTCCAGCAGCCACAGCTGTGACCGTTGGGTGTCCTGTGTGAAGCCGGTGACGGCCCTGCCCAGGTGGTGCCACCCCTGGCCGTGCCCTACTTTCCTCTGAGACGGGTGCTCCGAGTCCAGGGGCCACGGGGGGATGGTACCCACACTCTGCTCCGAATCCAGGGGCCACGGGGGGATGGTACCCACACTCTGCTCCGTGTTCCCTGCAGGGGCCGTGGGGGGATGGTACCCACACTCTGCTGCGTGTTCCCTGCAGGGGCCGCAGGGGCATGGTACCCACACTCTGCTGCGTGTTCCCTGCAGGGGCCACGGGGGGATGGTACCCACACTCTGCTCCGTGTTCCTTGCAGGGGTCGTGGGGGGATGGTACCCACACTCTGCTCCGTGTTCCCTGCAGGGGCCGCGGGGGGATGGTACCCACACTCTGCTCCGTGTTCCCTGCAGGGGTCGCGGGGGGATGGTACCCACACTCTGCTCCGTGTTCCTTGCAGGGGTCGTGGGGGGATGGTACCCACACTCTGCTCCGTGTTCCCTGCAGGGGCCGCAGGGGCATGGTACCCACACTCTGCTCCATGTTCCCTGAAAGCTTCCCGGGGGCCCTAGACGCTGCGGCTGCGAACAGCGCAGGGGACGTCCAGGCGAGACGCCGCTGGGACCCCCGGGCTGGCCCTGCTGGGGCCCCCGCCCACAGGCGGCAGGGTGGTGGCCAACTTTCTCCGTGTGCGGCTCCCCCCGGGGGCTCTTCTAGGCGTCGGGCCTGGTGGATGGTTTGAGGTGGAGGCGGGTTTCCGGGAGCGTTTCAAGCAGCTTCGATTTCCGCGTGGTAACGTGACGCGCAAATGTTACCGGGTGGGTGGTGCGGTGTTTCTGCTCCCGCTCTGGGGTCCTGGTGGGTGTAACAGCCCTGGGGAGGCCGCGGCCTCAGCGACTCCGGCTGGACATCGTGGCAGGTTCCAACCACGACGCGCCTGCCCGTCTGCGTCGTTGGCCGCTTCTCACAGCGGCCGCCCCCCGGGGTGCCCCCTCGGCTCTGCGCAGGTCTGTTAACCCGCCACCAAGCACCTGGCGGAACGCAGTTCTCGATCCCATTATCCTGTACAAGTTAATTTCCCTCTTCGGTGCCAAACGCGAGGGGGTCAGTGGCCGCCAATTCGAGGCACATGTTCAGGTGGCTGAAACGGCTTCAGCGACGTGACTGGGCACCGCCCGCGCGCTGTTGGGTCGCATCCCAGCTGAAAGGAACTCGGGAAACCAGGGATGTCGTGGTTGGAGAGGGAACCTCCTCCCTTCCCACCGCCTCCTTTCAGCCGGGGGCACCTGCTCAGGAAAGAGGCAGCTGGGGGCCCTCCCAGCAGCGCTGCGTGGCTTGTGGCCGAACGGGAGGGACGGTGTCTCTAAAATCCGCGGGGACGTCTCCCGTCTGCCGTCACCCGTTCCATCCGCTGGGCCAGAACGGAGGCTCAGGGCTGAGTACCACCTCCTCTTAGCGAGGGATGTGGGCGTAGGTGACCTGAACAAGGATGTGTGCTGGGGTGGGGACCCAGGACGCGGGTGTGAGACGTACGTGTGGGTGTTGGTGCGACTCTTGCCCTAGAAGCCGGCGACCAGTCCTACGAGGTGGCACCGAGGAGAGCCGTGGCCCAGGGGGAGCTCTGTTCCGCAGGTCCCTGCCCCTGGCCCGGCCCCGTCAGGGCCCAGAGCAGCGTGGCGCCACCAGGGGCCCTCCATCCCCCTGCCCCCCATCTGCTCCCGGACGGGGCTGAGTTTCCAGTTCACTTGGGAAGGACGGGCGGGAGGCCCTTCTCACGTCCAGGGTGACAGCGCGGGCAGGCCGCCCGGGGGCGCCAGGTGGCGAACGCAGCCGTGAGCTGTTGTTGGTGGGTTTCACCAGGTGGACGGACGTGGAAGTTTCTCTGTTCAGGTTTCCCTCTGTTCGTTTCATTTTATAAGAAGGAATTTAAGGCGACGAGGAGGGTAGACACCAAGGGGAGGTTCCACCTGTCTCCCCGCAGACAGTGCGGCGTGCGCCCTGGGGCTGCCCGGGTCCCGTCTCCTCCCCTCCTTCCTCACCGCGGGGTGAGCACCCTCGTCCGCTGACGGGCTGCACGCTCTGTCATCTGCCGACGTGGTGGGACACCAGCGAGACAGAGCGCCGGTTCTCTGTGGTCTCCGGCCATTTGGCGCAGAGGGTGTGAGCCCTGCTGGTCACTCAGCACCAAGACTCACTGGCATGCGCAGGGGCCTTGGGTGCTGGACAAGGCCCTGAGGGGGGTGTACATGACGGGGGGGACGGGCTGAGGGGACAGCAGCGGACCGCTGCAGGGCGGGGCAGAGTCTCCACGGAGCAGGTGGGGGACCCAGGGAAGGTTCCGGAACCGGATGTTAGGAGGGGAGATGTTTGCAGCGGAACAGGGGTTCACCCGCAACCTCTGGGCTTTAACATGTTGCTGTTGGATCGTCACAGACGAGACCCTTGCAGTGTCACCCCCACGTCACCAGAATCATCCACGGTCTCTCCAAACATGTGCGGCACCGCCCTCGGAACCAGGGCTGGGTCAGCGGCGGGCTCTGAGTCAGGAAAGGCTTTGATAGGGGCCAGGTCTGTGTTTTATTTTGGGATAGGGGAATAAAACAACGTTAAAAGGGGTTGACCCCCAAACTTTAACATGGTCAACTGTAGCCTCCTTCCCAAACCCCAACCAAAAACCAGACAAGATTTATAGGAAAAAACTCCCAGGGCTTTTCATTAAGTTCTAGGGTCACAGGGGATTTTTTTGATAATTGCCAAAGGAACCTACACCACTGATACATCAGTACGTTTTAAGAAACGAGGGCTCCACTCACCCTAAAAATATTAAAATAATCAGAGGGTGGTGATAGGTTACCGATGTCTCCGATCCTTTCCCTAGTGGAAGGAGAAATTCAGTGACACTGAGTGACAAGTAGGTCACTCTTGGACACAGTCTGGGAGGCGTCATTGTCATCATAATGTGCCGCAGAGCCCGACGGGAACCTGCTGTTGGAAATCTGCGACCGCCCGTGACTTCCCTGTGTCACAACCGTAGCTGTTTTGACATGACGTCCGATGAGCTGGGGGAGGAGGAAGTTTTGCCCACTTGGAACAGGTGTGTAGGACGGTGTCCCCGTGGGGGCCGTGCAGTCACCCCCTGCCAGCTCCTGCCTCTTGCTGGAAGGGCTGCTGGTTCCTGAGCCCCGGCCGTTGTCCTGGTCTAGCGTCCACGGTCCCTACTTCCTTTGTCACAGCTCGAAGTGCCGGTCACGCGACACTGCGTGGTGCGTCCCGAGCCGGGTGCTGAGTGGCGGGGCCTTGGTTCACCCCCTCAAACACGTAGGGTGCTGTTCACGTCTCTCGCAAGGGTCAGCTTGACCGTGAGCACCGTCTGCTCCAGTTGAGGCATTTTCCCAGCTACGGTCTCAGGAGGAGGAGGAGCGGAAGGAATTAGGGGCGGCTTCCGAAACCTGCCGAGGGTGCAGCCCAGCTGCTCTTCGTGACGGTGGCCCTTCTGTGGCCTGCACGGTGCCGCCCATGAGCTGCTGGAAGGCGCCCCGCTTTCTGCACTCAGGTGCTCGGAGCAAGTCCCAGCTGTCACCTGCTGGCCGCAGTCACCAGGCGGCTCTGAGAGCCCAGGGCCCCGCAGGGAGAGTCCCCAGGGCCAGGGCAGCTCCTGACCCTGCCTCCCTGCGGGCACAGCGGGGGAGACCGTCCCAGGGTCCAGAGGCTCCTTAGGCCTCGGTGTCAATTGCACAGCTGCTTTGACTGGCTTCACCCCTGGGGTCTCCATGCGCCGCCCTCGGGAGGGGTGAGGCGGCTCAAAACGGCATTCTTGTGGGTGACTCTGCTTTGGGAGGGTCTCCTGTCCCAGCACGCAGGTATGCTTGACACTGTCACGGGTGTCCTATGCCCCAGAGGCTGAGTGGGTTCTCAGGGGCCACGGTCGGGGGGGCTCCCGGTCCGGCGCACAGTCCACTGTGGGAGCTGCATGGTCCGGGACCAGCTCTGAGCCCTGAGGGGGGACAGCGTCCCCGAGAGGCCTTCACATGCCTGTGCTGGCACTAGGGACACCTGTGGCGATTTAGGACATGTCATGTCCCCCAACACACCTGTGTGCACACACAGACTATAAACACACATGGATATGTAAACACAGGCATGGACAGGGCATGAAACACACATGCACATGCAGACCTATAAACATGTACAGATGAACCTGTGCGTAAACATGCATGTACATAGACATACAAATATGCCGAGACGTATAAGCACACAGACATGCAGACATGTAGACACGCACACGCAGTGGCGGGTTGGGCCACCTGGTAGGTGGGACGGCGGTGGCCCCATGGCGGGGGTGGGCGAGGGAGGCGGACGTGTGGGGACACAGCTGTGGGTGGCCCTGTGGGGTCGTGCGAGCCCTTTACTTCTGCAGCTGCACGGGGCACCCCAGGAGACCACAGCGCAGCCCCTCCAGAGCAGCGGCCAGGACTCACCAAGAGCGTTTTCCAGAGTAATTGCTCGTGAAGGTCGTTTGGAAGATGAGCCAGCGGAGGTGGTGATGCGTCTCTCCGGCCTCGCACGGTCACCACGGCAACACCGAGTTGGCACTTACATGGGCTGCAGCTGAGCCCGTTCGCAGGGCCCACTGTGAAGCTGCGGGGTCCCTCGGGCCGCAGGCCGCGGACCCTCCCCTCTGCACGTGCCTTTTCCAAACCGCGAGGACCCGCAGGGAGGGCTGCTGACCCGCAGGGGCAGCTCAGGCCCTGGTTCCCAGCACCTCGAGAACCGGACGGTTTCCCGGAGGAAAATCAGGGCCGCAGCCTTGCGCCCGCCTCTCGGGGGACAGAGCTGTGGGGGCGTCTGCGGGGCAGCAGATCAGGTAGGGGTGCCCCCAGCGGGTACTGGGACAGCTCCTCAGGGAGCCCTCCTCTTAGTCTACGTGCAAAATAACCTGAGAACCTGCCCGAGAAAGACCCCCTTCCGCTCCCGCCTTCGGGTGGCTTCCTGGCAGCGGCTGCCCTGGTCGGAACCAACTTCTCTCCCTCCTGAAACTCCGTGTGAACCAGAACCCACGGGCTGTTCAGCGATGAGGCAAAACCTAACTCCATCCCCGAGTTGGGTGCCAAGGAAAGGAAGGTTTGTTTAAAGGTTACGTAGGTCTAGGTGAATGTCGGAATTCTGCTGTTCGGTCTTACTCCGTTAAGACACAAGGGCACAGTCCTGCCAGTTTTAGAACGGAAAAGGCAGAGGTACCGTCTTTTCCAGGATAGAAGCCATGACTTCTCCTTTCCCGGGCGCAGCTCAGCTTCCCCGGCGGCCCCCCCGCATCCGCGCTTGACTGGGGAGGTTTCACCTGGGTTGGTGTTTTCAGCCTCGAATTCAGAACCAAGTGGCGCCTTCTTAGGACCCCATGGCCGGCTGGTGGGGGCTTCCGTCCTCTCAAACCATGTGCTCCCCCTCCTCTACTCAGTGGCTGCCACCTTATTTTAACCCCCGGCACGGCCTGTGATGCGGTGGGTGTGGTGACCAGTCTCGGCCACTGGCAGGACTCTGAGCAGCCCCGTAAGCTTTCCTGTCACCAATCTACAGCCAAAGCCCCTCCCATCACCTTGGCATGTGGCGGGGAATGGCTGTGCTCCACGGAGCCCCGTCCCCCAAATTCTGAGACTTGTCCACCCTCTTACGCAGGGACCGGCACTCGCCATTCCGGGCAGAAGGCTGTTGTGTCCCTGGCAGACCTCCCTGAACTAATCAGGTAGATTTTTTTTTTTTTTTTAGATTTATCATTTTTTTAGAGAGAAGGGAAGGGAGAAAGACATCACTGCATGGTTGCCTTTCACCTGCCTCCAGCTGGGGACCTGGCTTGTAACCTGGGTATGTGCCCTGGCTGGGAATTGAACCAGCGACCCTTGGGTTCACAGGCTGGCGCCTTATCCACTGTGTCACCAGTAGACTTGTTTCTTATGGTAGGATTAGAATCAGTAGGTGTTGGTTTAGATTTTGGTGTGGCCTTAAGGTGATTTATTTTACTTAAACAAGGGATGCTTTAGTCTTTTAGATGGAAGAATAGTTTCCAAGGCTCCAGGGTGTTCCTGGGGCTTTGGTTCAGGTGGAAATGGCCAGGCTGGTGGCACCTGAGGAAGCCTGGGCCCCACCTTCCTCCAGGCCTGCCCAGGGCCTGTTCCGCCTTTCGGGGGGGACCTTGCAGATAAGACCCTCACCACTTCCCGTGCCTGTAACTGCGGAAACTAGTGAGGGGAAGTGCATGTCAACTCACCAAGCCATTTTTGTCTTGGTAGAAAAATGTCCAATCAAACAACCATCAGAAGGAAACTGTATCAAATTTACCTGCCCTGGTACAAGTTCACTATTGGAGAGGCAGTTGGCGAAACTTCTGGGACCTCCCGAAACTGAACTAGACACATAGGTTCTACAAGTCCAGCACTGCCCCTTCCCTCCCCACACCCTTGAACTTCTGTTCTCTGCTGGTCTGTCCCCCTTCGTCCACCCGTTCACCCACCCCTTCTCCACCCCAGGGTTCCAGGCTCCCATGCCCAGGCCCCTCACCTTGCAAACAGGTCCGCTGTTCTGCTAGGCAGTGTAAGCTCTACAGGCACCCACAGCACATTAACCCGTTGTATGTGTCGCCGATACTTTTGGCAGTTTAACATTTGATTGTGGTGTGGTGTTTCCACATTCAAGATTTTAAATCCAGTCTTCATTTCACACCGAGAAAACTTGCATCCATCACAAGCTATGGTAAAGCTCAGCCTTATTTTACCTTGGTTCATTTCTCACACGTAGACTTTTCATTTTTCTGGCGTCTTGGAACGTAAGGTGCAGCCTGTGTAGTTAGTTATTTTTTCCAAACGTCTCACCTGTTCTTCCCAATTGCTTTTCTTTCTGTTCTGACCTCAACCATCGCGGTGTGCAAAACGCTTTCCCACACCTGAACCTGTCTTTGCGTGCTTCTCTTCCGTTCACCTGACATTTTATACTATTTTTCCAGTTTTATGCAAGTAAAATGGGCACGAACAATTCTTCCGGTCTGGGTGCCCTCTGTGGACTCGGCGCGCATGGACTGCAGAGGGGTGTCCGGCTGCGTGAGCTGGGACCTCCGTGCACGTAACAAGCAAGGCGTCCGGGCGGGCAGAACACCTGAGATCCATCTCAGCAACTTTCTGGCGTACGACGCGACACTATGACCATAATCTCCATGCCGTACGCTGCGTCGGGAGCTCCGTGTTGTACCTGGAGGGGTGGTGCCTTGGGCCAGCCTCCCCCAGCCCTGGTAACCACTGCGTGACCCTTTTAGGTTCTGCGAGTTGGGCTTTTCTGCACGGAAGCCACGTCGCACAGGGTCCACCTCGCTCTGACCGACCTCGAGTCGCGAACGCGCTCAAGGCCACCCTTGCTGTGGGCAGAATGCTGCTCTTGCTGTGGGTGAATCCAGTGTCATCACCGCTCGATCCGGTGGGCTCCTTCCCAGCCACGCGCTGACCAGCGCACAGGGTGTCTTCACGTTTGCTGTTGCGATGAACGTGGCCCCGAACGTGGCCGGCAGACACCTGCTTGCGATCCCCCTCCATCTCCCGTGGGCAGGAGCCTGTCGGTGCAGTTGCTGGAATCGGGGGGTGGTTCTATCTTCCATCCTGGGGACGGGTCTACGTTGCCACCAGCGGGGGACGGGCATAGTGTTCCCTGAACCGCCGGCCACACTCACTGCCGCTCCTGTCCATGGCGAGAACCACTGCGACTGGTACGAGCTGGTGTCTCGGGTGGTGTTGATTTTCGTCCCCTGTAAGGTGAGAGACGTTGGCACCTTTCCAGGTGCCTGTTGGCCACGAGGTCTCCCCTTTGAAAACAGTGTCAGTTTTCCTGCCCGTTTTTAAACCCTATCCTTTGCTATTAAGTTGCATGGATATATTTTTGATATTAACCCCTTACCAGGTACGTGGCAGTTGGCACATAGCCCCTCCCGTCGCCTCAGCCGCCTTCGCCTTGGCGGGTGTTGCCTGCGCCGTGGGGAGCGGCTTCCCGCTCACGGGCTCCGGCCGCCTCTGCCGCTCCACCCCGGGGCTCAGGTCCGGGTCAGGTGGCTTTCGTGTGGCTGATCATGACACACCGAACTCGGCCCAAAGCGTCGCGTTAGTGTGGGAAGGTGTTTCATGTTTCAAACCAGTAGCTCGCGGACGAGCCCCTGCCGGGCCCACCACTGGGTGCGCCGTGCTGTGGGGGCGGGAGGTAGACCCCTGTTAGACGGTCCATTGGGGGTCAGCATGGCGGAGTGGAGCGTGGTGCTGCCGGCTTGGGAGGGGCCTTGAGGGGAGCAGGAAGGGAGCAGGGCCGGGCTGCGGGGGGAGGTGAGGCTGGTGGTGGCGGCAGGGATGGGGTTGATGGGACGGAGGAGAGATTCTGTAGGAAGAATCACTCGTAGACGGTGCCCGGCTGACCAGCCACAACTGGCGCACCCGCGAGCAGGCCAACTCCCTCCATTGCTAGAGCCTCACGCTGTGACCTCCATCAGCTCCGCAAATAGCTGGGATTGACCTCCAGGACAGCACGGACAAGGCTCGCTGAGCTCTACCCCCGGCGCCACGGGCTGTTGCAGGAAGCTCCGCCTTGGGGCTTTCACGTGCGGGAGGAGTGAGTCTGACCCCTGACACACGGGTCGGGGAAGATGGTGCTTCCAGGATCCGTCCTTCACTCGTTGTTGGCGCCTTGTGCTCCCAGCCACGGGGAGGTTTCTGCTGCCTGATTCCCTCCACCGCATGCACACGTTTCTGTGTTTCTGCTCAGGGCTGTGACCCAGATTTCTAGACCCCTTTTTAAAAAGCCAGCACAGAACAGTAGCTGTCGCCTGGGCACTTCCCTGCATGATGGTCCATTTGCACAGACAACTCCTCCATTTTCCACAGATCTGCTCCGTCACCCACTTCAGTATCCTCAGATTTATTTCCCCCCTTTTATTTTGTTATTTTTAAAGATTTTATTTATTATTCTTAGAGGGGAAGGGAGAGGGGGGGAGAGACATCCATGTGTGGTTGCCTTTCACCTGCCTCCAGCTACAGACCTGGCTGGAGACCTGGCTGGCAACCTGGTTCTGTGCCCTGGCTGGGAATCGAACCAGTGACCTTTGGGTTCGCAGGCTGGCGCCTTATCCACTGCACCACCAGCCAGGGCTCATTTCCCCGCTTTTATTCAATCAGGCACGATTATGGAAACCCTCCCACTCTCAGCTGTGAAAACCAGCCACAGGTCTGTCCTGTTCTGACTCGCAGGCACCCTGTGGGCCGGGTCACTCTGTGGGCCGGGGTCTGCTCGCTTGGAAAACAAAGTGCACGGTGGGTTTGCTCCTGGCGGGAGCGAGTGTGCGGTGGGAACGGGCCGCTGTGGCAGAGGACGTGTGTGCTGGGGCCACAGTGGCCTGTGAGTTGCTCACTGAACCCCCAGCTGGGAGCCCCCGAGGGAGCGGGGCCAGAGGCTCCCGTGGGAAGGAGGCCCATGTCCACCGGGCCTGTGCTGTGCTTCTCACACTGTCCTGTGTACGAGGCTCCATCGCTGAAGCTGTCAGGACCCCAGGCCTCCTTCCTGCACCTGCCCTGTTCCCAGTAGGACCTCCGTCCCCCTGCGGGCAGAGCACCCAGTCATGACACCACACTGTGCGGAAGTGCAGCCAGGGGGACGTCTCAGGTGCCAACCCCTGTTTGCACGAGTCCCAGCGTTTCCCGGGGAGATGCCGACCGGCTCGCCGCCTCCCAGGCAGCACGGAAGACTTGGCATGTGCTCTGTCACGTGGCGAGCACGTGATGCCTCTGGCGACAGGCGTGAGGTATTGAGTGGAGCCACTGCCCGTGGTACATTTCCTGGACACGCAGGGACATGCAAACCCGTGGGACCTCGGTGGGCCCCTGGATTCTGTTGGGGAGCAGTGAGTGTGTCCTCCTTCTCCAGGCTGGAAGCCAAGCCCGGCTCCTCTCCCTCACAGGCCCCGCCACGCCCGTGAAGAGGTACATGGCACAGCTGCACTGTCACATGTGCGCCTGCAGGACGGGTGTTTTTCCTCTGTGCCCGTGAATGCCACCCCATTATCAACAGCCAGAAAAGAACCCCAGTCAGTGTGGTATTCAGACCCGGGCCAGGGGTCTCCTTTCTGGGCCCTGAGCATTGGTCACCCTCTGGCCTGCCAGTGGCCTTGCGTGTCACCGGGGGATGTGCCCATCCCGACTCTGCACGACCCCTCTGGACCCCGCTGCAGGCGCTGGGGGTCACAGTCCTCTGCCCCGGGGACCCCGAGCCCGTGTGGCCTCCTGCAGAGGTCTGTGCACTTGCAGGTGGGCCGTGTGTCCACCCCCAGGTCCACGCAGCTATGTCAGCAAACCTGCCTGTGAGAGCTGTCCCCGGGGTTCCCCATTAGCCCTTCGCTGTCTCTAGGGCCTGCTGTGCTGTCTCCCAAGGTCGCGATGTGTGTCCCCTCTTTCTGTCAGTCTGGTGATTTGTCCACTTAATCTCGTTTCACAGATTTTCTCTATTGTGTTTCTGTTCTCAGTTTCGTCGATGTCTGTCCTTTGTTTCTATTTCCCTATTCGCTCACTTCCTGCCTTGGTTGGCTTTGGGTCGCTGTTGCCCTTTCTCCAGGTTTTCGGAACCGGAGTTCCGCCGTTCCAGCCTCCGCCTGCCCCGTTCCCGCTGCTCAGGTGTGGAGCCCCACCTGGGCTCTTCCCATTTCCGTCCTTTCAGGCCCCCGAGTTCCCTTGAGTTCTTTAACATCTTCTGTTTCTCAGCTGAACTTTCCATTTCTTGGCTAACGTTTTCAGGGGGTTCTGGTCTAGTTTGCCATTGCCTGCTGTGGCAGTTTTTCCGTGGCTGCTTCGGCGTCTTGGTCACATAATTTTACCCTCTGCCACCTTGGTTGGACCTCTGTCGGTTGTCTCTTTTCATTCTGACCGAGATCTCCCTGGTCCTTGGAGTAGAGAGTGATCGTTAGCTTGGGGGACATGGTGCTGTGAGTCTGCAGGTTTTATCGCAGGCTCTGGTGTAACGGGCCTGTCCTGGCACCATTTCAACAGAGGAAGTGGTGCCCGCCTTGCGACAGGTGGGGTGCAGGGGGGCCCACGGCCTCCGCTCGCTCTCCCCTCACTCGCCAGCCGCGGGGGTGCTGCCCCAGCCCCCCACCTGACCTCCCCGGTACGAAGGGGGAGGGTGGCCTCAGTACCCTGGGGCGGCGCACGCCACCTGCAGAGGGTGTTGGGGCGCCTGGTTACAGCCTGGCAGGGGGGTGTCCTAGGCTTCCCACATGGGAGGGTCTTGTTGGGGTTCCCTTTCTGTCTGTGTGCACCGGCATTTCCGGGCTGCTGGTTTCTTCAGCCGCAGGTCTGGGGTGCCCGAGGGAAAACCCTGACCTGCCTCGTCGCCCGGCCTTCCAGGGTCTTCTCACGTTCGTCTCACGTGAAGCGTCCCTGGTGCCGGTTGTCCTCTGAGAGGAGTGGGGAAAGCACGTCTGTCCCTCCATCCTGGAGGGGAAAACCCAGCATGGGCACCTCCAGGGTGCAAGGAAAGGAATTGGCGTTTGACCCCAAGCACATGCACACACATGCCAATAGCGTGAGCACGTGCACCCTCTTCACGTGACACGCCGAAGACTGCAGAACAAAGCCGGCTGGGCCGAGTCCTGGGTCCCTGAGCAGCGGGCGGGGTCACGGGCTCCAGCCTCTGCAGAGCACAGGGCGCTGAAGTTCTGCCTTTGTTGCTTCACATGAAAATCGCCCTTGAGCCGAGTCCCCTCAGCGGCTCACAGGGTCGGGGTGCACATCCTTCTGTGGACACGCGCACGGTGCCGCTGCCCTGGTGTCTTCCCCACGGTGAACGGGGGGTCGGTGTGGGTTCCGAGCTGCAGAAAACCGTGGTGGCTCCGCACAGCATGGACTTCCCGCCCCTTTTCCTCCAGCTGCGATGACTCAGAAGCAGAAACGCAAGTGTTTAGTTGAAAAATGCTTTTTTAAAATTATACTTTATTGATTATGCCTTTGCGGTTCCCCGATTTCCCCCCCCTGCCCCCCTCCACCCAGCCCTCCGCTCCCTCAGGCAACCCACCCACCACTGTTCTGTCCACGGGTCTTGCGCTCGGAGGACTCGCCAGGGCTGAATGTCACCGTTGTTATTCGACATTTACTAACACTCTTCACTCGCCCCACGTCTGGTTCCTCACCAATTCCGTTTGCGCCGCTGACCCCGGAGGAAAGGGTGCTGTTGAGGAGGACGTCGCTTGGACAAGGAGCGTGAAGTGAGGCCAGGAGAAGCGCAAGGAGCTCTGAGTGTCCCCGTCGGCACTCACCCCGGAGCACGTGTCCCGACTTCGGTCCCGCTTCTGAGGCCAGGGCTCCTGTCCCTGGGGAGTGGACGCAGGGACCTGTTGCCTCCGTCCCCAGCCTGGCGGGCACCCCTTGGGTTCTCCCGCTCGGCAGAGCCCGGGAGGGGAGCGGCCTGAACTCCTTCCAGTTGTAAGTCCGAGGTACCTGAGGCCCGACCGGGACAAGTGACAGCCGGCGAGCGGGCGGCGGGGTCCACGCGGCCACCGCCCAGGCTCACGGCTGGTGGCCTCTGCGTAATTCCGCTGTACGTTGGCCGCTTTAGCTGTTGACAAAGTGGGCAGCTTGTTCCTCTGTTTCTGCCCCCCGCCACCTCGAGTCGTTGACAGAACGGGCTCAAGTCCATCCACAAGTTCATCTTCCTGTGTTTTGTGGTACAATGTACCGTTTCCGTCATTGGCTGCTGTGCAAATCCGGGGCGGAGACGTCACCTCAGAGGTGGTCTGCTCCGAACACGGCGTTCGGGTTGAGCATGAAAAGGGGTGAACGGCCAATAATCGGAGGGCGCCGTTAAATCTTCAGCTTTTTTCCAAAACTTCCTAGGCAGAGTTTGGTTACTGCACTTGATCACAGTTGTCCCAAACCAGGCCTTTCTTGTTGAACCCGGTCTTGTCCCCTGGCCAATCCGCCCCGGGACAGGTGCGTGATGTGTTCTCTGTGTGCTCAGGTGGGCACGTAACCCTGACGTGGACCGCAGCAGGTCGCTGCCCCCAGCCCTGTGTGGGAGGCCCACCAGAGTGGTTACCCCTTGCCCACATGTCCTCCCCGTCCCTGGGAAGGGGCCCTAGGCCACCTAGCAGGGGGTGGGCAGACGCAGATTGCACCACATCATTTTCATTTGATAGAATGTTCTCCCAGGCCCTGGAGCACTTCCCACCCCCAGGGGTGCAGCACGAGCACCCCATTTCCTGCACGCGCCACCCCTGCCCCACTGCCTGGTGGGAGCCGCGGTGGCCCCAGAGGACCCTCACCTCCTTGCTTCATGTTTCCTGATTTTTTCTAGTGAGTTAGGGTCAGCTGTCCACTGGCCACTCCAGTCATTTTCTCTTGCTGCAGGCGGCTTTCATCATTTTCTTATTTTTTTAATCTGGTTCCTGTTTTTCTTTCCCCCCTCGTTCGTTGATAACCACGTTAACCATGTGATTATCTCATCCACACAGAAAAGGCATTTTCACTTAATGGTAGAATTTCACCCTCTTCCCCCGCCTCCTGGCAGTTCCAAGGGCTCTTTAAAAAGCACCCGCCTGGAACAACCCAGCGGCTGGCCGACGTCTGGGCACTTTTTGCTCTGGTAGGCGGCCGGGTGGATGGTGGGCACGCTGACCATCTGCAGATGCTTCTGGAAGAAGAAAGTGACCTTGGGTCTCCTTGGCTACCGACCGCATGTTACCGGCACCTGCATTGTCACCGGTGTAAGATGTTCTTGTCCGTGTGAGGGGTGTTCACGTGTCTGACCTGCAGCCTAGCTCAGCGGCCCATGCTGGTGGGCTGGGCCAAGGCGAGCCCTCTCCCGGGTTAGGTTTCTGGGGTGCAGGTCCCACCCGTGAACAGCACAAGGAGGTCTGCATCTAAAATGACGAAATAGTCTCCGGGGGGAAAGGCGTGGAAGCGATATCCACAACCAGAGGCAGAACCCCTTTCTGAGCCACCTGTCTGCTGTCTTCCCGCTGTGGGAGGAGCAGAGCCCCCGGCTGGGCAGCCACGGCCACGCACCCTCCCCTGGCCTGCGCCCTGCCGGCTCCCCGAGGCGTCTCCCTCCCATCTGGGGTCGCCGGGGCCGCAGGCCAGCAGCGGAACAGGTGGCCGCCCTTGCGAACTTGCCAGCCACGCGGAGCGCGGCCCCTATATTAAGCAAGTGACCCCGTGGTGTCGGCGTTGGCGTAAGTCCGTTGCTAAAAGTGGCTCTGGCTTCTGCTCAGGGAAACGGGGTCCTGCCCTGAGCTGGCGGCCAGTGGCCCCGAGGAGGACCGGCCGGAAGTGGGGCCGGAGCCTGGAAGCTCAGAGAGGCCCGTGCGCCTCGCCGCCGCCGCCGCCGGCTCGGGCGCTATGCTCTCCCGCTTCCGCCAAGTCTTCTCTAGATTCTACGGGGCGCTGCTGGTAAGTGCCTCCCCTCCGTGTTTCGGGGCGCTGCGCAGGGCCCGGTGCTCCCTTCTCTCAAAGCCAGTCCTCCGACGCCGCGCTGGCCAGGCAGGCCATGACTTTTCCACATCGTGAAACATGTGCAACGTTCCCCCACGTTTCTCCAGGTTCCACTTGATAGGAGACTTGGCGTGAGACCTGCCCACATTCACTTTCCTGACTTTTTCTTCGGGGGCAAACGTGGTGTGTGTTTCCTGTTTTTCTTTCCCTTTCGGCTTGCCACGCTTCCTGCTCTGAGTTGTGTCCATCTCTGTCCGGTGTGACCTGGCCTTGGGCTGTGTCTGCTGCCGGTTGGTGGCCCCCGTGGGCCGGCACCCCCGTGGGGTTGGGCGCAGTGTGCGTGCCAGGTTGGTCCCTGTGGCTTCTTTGTTCATCTAGAGCTTGGAGCCCAAGATGGGAGGATGGCTGAGCTCACTTTTCATACATTTTTCTTCCTGTGTCCTCTGCTTTTCTTTGCGCATTGTATCCCATTTTCTCCTGCTATTCCTCCCTGTCATTCCTTCCCAAGACAGGTGCAGAGAGGTGACAGCGGGGAGGTGGGGTCCCTGCTCCGGCTTGGCCTATGGGGCCTTGTCACCAGGACCCTCATGCCCGTCTCTCTGGTTCTGTTAAGTGTCCTTGCATCTTTGCAATATGGAGTTATTCCCCTCAAAACAGGACGCCCTGTCCTGTTCCTGACCCCAGTGAAGGGTTTCATGGGACAGTGCACCGGGTTCTGGCTCTCTGCTGGCCACAGTGGGTGACATGGGAGTGGGGCTATTTGGGGACTGGCAGCCTGGCCGGCCTCACGCTGGGTGACGGTGGGGGAGGTGGGGGGTGGCTGAATCCGGGAGGCTCTCTGTGTCCGTGGCCCATCAGGTGGAAAATGCGGGCCGGGCACGGGGGTGAGGAGGCCAGAGAGCTGCTGAGGTCAAGTCCCATGGACCTGGGCATGGGGACAGACTCCAAAGCCGGTGTCCCTTTCCATAACTTCCACAGGTCCCATGTCCCATGTCCCATGTCCCAGCCATGCCCAAAGGAGAAAAGCAGCATCGTAAAGAGCTGTTCCCCAAAGTGAATGGTTGGTGCCTGAACCTCCGGGACCCTGGCGTGTTTGTGGTGTTTACTTCAACTATCCTGTTATAACTCCGTCAAGAATAGGTGACACGGCTGCACACTGTCACATTGTAGATTGTGTATCCTGCTTGTGACCAATTTAACCAGGGGTTCCGTGTGTTCACATAACGGAAGTTCCTTATGAAACACGGCCGTGGAGATGTGCCTGCCGGACCGGACAGCAGCCCCTGTCCTGCTCTCAGTGCTCTGAGGCCCCTGTGCAAAGACTGCGCAGAGGGCAACAGGCACGGGGCGGGGCCTAAGTCCCCAGGGCCTTGAGCCCTGTCGGGGTCGGGAAAGGGGGTGTAGGAGGAGCTCCGGGCCAGCCTCAGACAGTTTTATAAACCTACGAGGTCTGTCCCAAAAGTATCAAGGCAACGTCAACGTAGTTAAAACAGTTTGCGCGGCTGATACTTTCATTCAGCTAATTCTTTGCCTTCTGGACACCAATCTGGGGGTGCTTGGATGGGTCCCGTCCTGGTGGGGGTGCTCCGTGGACAGAGGCAACGTGTGTGGCTGGACGACACCCCCACCCCCGTCCCTGCGCCCCCATGAGTGCCGTTGGGCTGCCTCTGCCCCTGGCGGGTTTCCCTGAAGTGTCGGCTCTTCTGCGCAAGTAGACCTGTGGTGAGCGTGAACCGACTCTTCTCCTGGGGAGCCCTGCACGTGGCCGCCTTCCGCGTCCTGGTCCCTCCCGCACCCCCGTGTTCTGGGACGCGTCTCCTTTGTCAGGAGGAAGAGCGAGTAGCCGCTGTTTCAGGTACAGATGACGATGCTCAATTGGGTGCCAAATGCTTCTATAAAACTGTTCTACTCTTCGTCACACGTGTCCGTCATGGGCTGTGGACCGCAGGGCCGGTGTATTGATGATTCAGAACCCAGCAGAGTGTGGCTGGGTCACACGGGTTCCAGGGGTCCCCTCTTTGTCACATGAGAAAACTTCTAGTGGCTTCGTGCTCAGTTCTGTGATGAACAACATGAAGTAGGTTGTGCGATGAGGGGCCGGGGCCTGAGCCCTGGGAGACCCTGGCCGAGGGCGGGGCGCAGGCTGAGCTTAGGGGTTGTGTGCAGAGAAGGGCGGATGTGACCACACAGACAGGGCCCTGGGGCGCAGATCAGAGTGGCCCGGGACTGGCTGGCCAGCTGGTCCTTCGCCTGGAAGGCGGGTGGGGGAGGTGTGGCGGGGTAATGAACCCCCACAGGCGCCAGGGGGGCGCAGGCCCGGTGAGGCGGAGTGACATGCTCAGATATTTGAGGCCTGTCCCGAAAGTGTCCACGTGCAAACTGTTTTAGTTAGACTGACATTGACTTGATACGTTTGGGACAGACCTCGTATGGGAACACGTCGGAGAGGTGGGGAGCTGGGGCTGAGCATTTGGGGAATGGAAGGGGTATTTAAGAGAAATGTGCTGATCAGTAATACATTATCAGCATAACAGTATTTCGTCCTCCAGCTTCGGGTCACCGCCCTCAGGATCCCTCTGCTGTCACCGCCCTCGGGAGTCCCAGACGGAGGCGGCAGGGGACAGCTGTGGGGCACCTTTGCGCAGTTAGCGATGCCAGCGTGTGTTTAAATCAAGACTCGATGAGTGGCCCTTCGTAATCTGGATGTTAATTAATGGGCTGGCATGGGGAGGGGGACTTTGTCTCAGTATTGTCAGCCTATTTGACCTGTCTTCCTTCCTGCCTCATTAGCACTTCGGCTGGGACATGGGTCCTGCTCAGCTGGTGGTTCTGTGGTCACCGGGTATGGGCCACAAAGGGCCTTTGAGAAGTTAAACTGCCTCATTGTCGCTTGCAGCGGGGGTGGGAAGGAGAGTGGGCGAGTCACGTGAGCACAGGGCGTGGCTGTCCCGGGAAAGGTGCAGAACTCCGGCGGGACGGGCCCTCCAAATGCTTATCCAGGGGAGGGCCTGGGAGTCGCGCTTCTGCGGCCCTGATCTATTCAGTCACAAGCCGGGTCCATGAGGTGGGGGCTCCAGGCATGTCTCCGGCACCCCCGCCTCGGCCCTAAGTGCTTTGTCACAGCTGACACACGGGTCCTGTGCGGTGACAGGGAACAGCGGAGCCAAGCTGACCTTCCCAGGAGGGAGTGTGCTCACCTGGCCGGTGCCGTCCTCCGCGCTCCATCTCGGGCTGCCCCCTGCACCCCAAGAACCCGCCCACTGAGCCCGTTCCCAGGTGGCGGGAGGTCAGAGTTTGTCCCCTCTGGCCCCTCAAGGACAAGTCCTGGCCACAGCCCTACCCAGCAGCTTCCTCCCCGTGGGTGCCGAGGGGCACAGAAGGCTGTGAGTTGCTTCAATGTCACTAGCTCAGGGAGGACCCACGATGGGGAAGGTCAGTGTCACCTGCGTGAAGTCCTGGCCCCTCCCTGACACGTCCTGCTGCCGGGTTTGATTCCTATTCCGGGTGTTTCCAAGGCAGAGTGGGGTGGGTTTTGTGCTGATCAATATATATTTGCTAAGCACAGCCCACTTGTGGTGGCTCTATTTTTGTTTTTATTTTGGAGAAAGAGAATCATCAGCGTGAGAGAGAAAAGCCAATCAGCAGCCTCCTATATGCACCCCCGTCCAGGAGGCTGAACCTGCAGCCCTGGCAGGTGCCCTACTGGGAATCGAACTGGTGACCTTCAGTGTGTGGGACGATACCCGAACCACAGAGCCACACGGGCCGGGCTGGGTGCAGCATCGCTTTCCAGGTGGGCACGGGGGAGACTCCTGTGACATCTTAAGGAAACAGCCGCCAACAGTGTGTGGGGTGACACGCCATCCGCCACCCATCAGTACATGCGTGTCATTGTCATCATCCACTAGCCAGTCCACAGAGCAGTTGAGTCCTGCGTAAGCCCTGTCATCAGCTCACCGGGGTCTAAGCAAGATTAGTACTTGGTGGCACGTTGGGTCACTGTCACCAGTTTCTCAAAGTGTCTGCACAGAGTGCTTCAAAGAAAACCTTTCTCCCTCTAAGACACCAGCTTGCATCGCTTTCCTGGAGTTTCCTTCGTCTCCCGGCGAAGAACTGTCTGCCTCTGTGAAAATGTTGAACTGGGTAAGGAGGCAACCTCGTGGCTGTCACAGGTCCCCAGCCAACTCGGGAAACGCAGAAGAGGCGGATCACCTGTGACTCGCTGGCTGCACCGGGCCAGGTGCACTTACATAACCAGCGCGCTGAGATCGTTGCATAATCGGGTAAAAAAGTCCTTGAATCGCTGCCCACACGATGTCACACTTTGCTGTACTTGCTGAGTTGTGCAAATGGTTGCAGATGGTCAATCAGAAGTGGAAGATGTGTTCTGCTCTTCCCCGAGAAAGAAAGAAAAGGATGCCAATGGGAGATACAGCCGAGGACCAAGGGATGTGAACCCCGGAGACCTGGATCCCACCTGGCCGGGACCCTGAAAGAGGCACCTGTGTTCTCCAACGGGCAGTGCCCGCAGTGCCAGGACAGGGAGCTGCACAAGAGCGCCTAACGGGGCCCCAGCAAACGGACATTCGCACGGAGACGCCCATGGGTGGTCATGACAGGGGCTGAGAGAGACGAGCGGCCGTGCAGGGATGGACCCAAACCGGCCGGAGCAGCCAGGCTTCCACGCCCACCGTGTCCCGGAAAGTCGACCCCACGCAGACACGTCCCGCAGTCTGTCCGCCCTCCGGGGAAGCCTGCCTGGGGGTCGCTCCGGCAGTGGGCAGCGTGGAGCATCTCGGTGGGGACATGGTGGGGAGGAGTTGGAGGAGCTTGAAGCCAACAAAGGGTGCGTCCCTGAGCCGGAGGAAGGTCACTTCTGCTCACCCGGGTGACAGTTTACCTTCACGCATGACGTTACGGAAAGATGCCTCTGGACTTGGTGTCTGAGACGAGCCGTGGTGGCTGTAGGGCCCAGACTGGAAAAGAAACCACCTCCTGGCCCTCAAGTGATGGCAGCAAAAAGGACAATGACAGTTGACCCCTGACCGCCCCCCGGGCTCAGAGCGGAGGAGAGACCCCTCAGGTCCGTGTCCCAGTTCCTGGCGGATGAGACGGGACGTGGCCCTGTGGCGAGTCTGTGAGGGTGAGCGCAGTGATGGGGGAGGCCTGCGCAGACCCCCGGCAAGGCGCCTCCCCGCAGAAGACGGGGACCTCGCGGAGAGGCAGGGGTGGGGCAAACGTTGCCTGGTTCTGAGCGAGACCGCCCAGCGCCAGGCCAAGGGGCGTCTTCTCGTGGCAGGCAGGCCGTCCCCGCACGGTGCCCCATCTCCCTTTGCAGCCGGGACCAAGGTCTCAGGCAACAAGGTGTTTCCAGTGAGAGTCAGTGAGGCTGCCGTCCCCCAGCTCCCTGGTGGCCTCCCGCCAGCCAGCGTAGGCGCTGCTGCCCAGTCCCAACGTCCTAACCCTGGTTAGGAAAGCCGGCTGAACGGGCTGCCAACGGTCCTGCGGCTCGTGCGGGTGGGTCCTGAGCACCCCTGAAAGCATGTGGTCCCCGCCCTCCATGCGCACAGCTCCCACGGGGTTCAAGGAGCCCCCGGGGCTGCATGGTCCCTCATCAGCCCAGCACAGTGTCCACAGTCCAGCCCCATAGCCCCTCGCTGAGCACCTCCCACGTGCCGGACGCTGTCCGGGAAGCGGAGGCTGCGCAGCCGACCAAGATGAAACCCCAGCTATTTGTAGCTCGTCTGCGGTTTCACGGGAAGGTGACACAGGAACCCATAACCGGGCTGCTGCCTGTATCACAGCTGCCAAGTGCCAAGGGTTTCGTAGAAAGTCGTCTCTGGGAAAAGGAAATGCGTCAATAAAAGGTCCTGTTTGAGTTTCACCTTCAAGATGGAGGCCCGCGGGCAGAGACCGCCCGGTGGGCGCGGGGAGCGGCCTGCGGCCCAGGTCAGCGGAGGGAGGAGCTAGAGGGCAGAGGGGACGCGGTGGGCGCTGGGAGTGGCGGCTGGGGGCTGGCGTAGCCCTGGTGGCCCCTAGGCGCTAACCCGAGTGCCGTGGTGACTTTGCCGGCCGGGCCAGAGCCCGTACATGGGAAGCTGGGCCTGTGCAATGTTGCCCGGTGAGCCCGCGAGACCTCTGAGGAAGAAGGGGTGACTTGGGGTGGGGGGCTCTGTCTCCTGGGCCTGGTCCCCGCATCGGAGCCAGACGCTAGGGGGTCCGAAGGTGGGCAAGGACTTGACCAAGGCAGGGCGCTTGGACGAAAGGGGTGTGGGAGTAAATGTCACAGCTGCAGGTGCCACACCGGGGGGGCGTGTCGGCAGGCGTGGTAACATGGGACCTGAGCTTTCTGCGGGGCTGGAAACTCACACGTGCAAGTGAGCAGGGCCGGGTGAGGCCCCCGCACGCCAGCCCTACCTGGTGCCCGCCCCTTGGTTCCATCAGGGAACATGTGCGTCTCCCAGTCCAGCCGGGACGTGGCTTCTGCCTCAGGCGGGTCTTTCCCCGTCACGCCACAGGCGCAAAAGCAGATGACTATTTCGGTGACGGTAAAGGATGTAACGGAGGTGGGTGCTCACACGATAGGTGCCCAGGGAAGGTGCGTGAGAATGCGTGTCAGGTTGCATGCACGTGTGTACAGGTATGTGAGTGCTGCAGGGGTGGCTGCGTGCGTGTGCAGGGGTGTTTCTCAGAGGAGACCGCGGGCAGCTTTGAGAGATGTCGGGAAGCCGGTTTAGGAAGCGGCTGTTGAAAAACTAACGAGCACCAGGTCGGGGTATTTTACAATGAGTCTCTGCAGCTCGGTGACGAGGTCCTGCTTGTGCCCAGCGGGAACGGAGGTGGAAGGACCCGTGGGGCCTTGTGGGGCCGCAAAGGGACTTGCCTGTATCCTGACAAGGATGGGAAATCACGGACGCCCCAGACACGGGGGGCCAGGCTGGACTTGATGGAACTGCAGGGTGGGAAGGTGACGCTGAGGGGGGCAAAACCGCAGCCACGTCTTCATGGCAGAAGCTGCTGCTGCTGCACCGGCCACGTCCTGGCTCACGGGGACACATCCCGGGTCAGCACACCGGTGGCAGGAGCGGCCCGGGGTCTCCCTCCTCCCGCAGGGCCCAGTCCCCAGCCCAGGCTGAGGACAGAGGGAAAGGGAGGCTGAAGGGGACGCCTGGCGCCTCCTGACCTGCAGGGACTCCCAGCTCCGCATGTCCCCAGAGGCCCTAAAAGGAAAACAAAACAACTGACAACCCCCCCCCCCCCCCCAGGGAGAGTGGCAGGAGGCAAAGAAGGAAATGAAGCTGTGGAATGACTGTCCTCAACCCTGATCTTTGAAGGACGGGCCCTGGGAATCAAGGAGGGAAACCCAGCCAGGGTGGGGACTGAGTTCATCAGAGACTGAGTCTGGGTGGGAGGGACCAGCTCTGGCGAGGGGCTCACCCTGGCCCCCACCCACATGCCCTGCAGCGGGCCGCTGGCCCTCCCATGGATGAGCAGGGGCTCCCGGGACCCAGGGCTGTGCTCAGAGACCCCTGCTCTCTACGGGCACTGCTCACCCCATGGAAGGTACCCCCACTCTCAGCACCTCAAAGCAAAGAGTGGGAGGGTCTGTGCTGAAAGCTCCGGGATCTGTGGGGGCCCCCCCAGCTTCTGGTGCGGCCGGGATCCAGGCCCCCACACCCCCGCCACCTGCCTCCATCCTTGTGCAGCTGTGGATGCGCCTCATAGGACACCAGCCCCCAACCCAGCTGTGGGGGCTCCCTAACTTGATTGCAGGTGCCGTGACCCTTTCCAGATGGGGCCCCGTCTGGGGTTTGGGGGCTGGGGCTTCGCTGTTCCTTCTGGGGGACACCAGCCTCAGCCCCGCCTGTTCAGGCTGCGGGAAAGGGAGACTTCCAACACCTCCGTTCCTGTTCGGTTTTTCCTTTTAAGCCGTTACTTAAAATACCTCTGAGCTCAAATGCGTTTGCAATATGCTTGGTGCCCGTGGCTGCCATCTGATCCGTCCCCGCCGCCGCGGGGGAGCCAGCCGCACGCTTGTGTTCCGCAGAGCTGGCAGGACGGCCCGGAATGGGGGCCGCGCCCGACTCCCCGCCCCCCGTCGGCATGGCCGTGGCTCTGCTCCCCTCCCTCTGCAGCGGCTGCTTTCAACGTCCAGGTCTTCACTTAAGTCTGCAGAGGATGTGGGACTTTTATTTCCCTTACGCGTTCCAGGGAGATTCCGCTTTGCCCGTCCAGTGTGCCGACCCTTTGCTCCTGCTCTGGACGGAGCCTTTGCAGGAGGGTTTGGGATCAACATCGTCTTCTCAGGGGGCCACCAGGGAGCCTTGGGCCTGCAGCCGGTCGCTCATTCTGGGAAAATGTGTCCCGTCTCCTGGTGGCTTTGAAGTCTCCCAGTTGACCGAGGGTTAGGGGCTTGCGTGACCTCTGAGCGGTCCCCTCCTGGTGTCTGTCTGCCTCTGGGGACACCGCCCGTCCCCCCGCCGTCCCCCTCCCTGGCCGGACCTATCTCGGCCTCACACCCCCTGGCTCCGTGCCTGTCCGGTTTGCATCCCACCCGTTTTCCTTTAGTGACGCTTTCTTGGACTCTGTCTATTCTAGCTAATGAGCTTTAACTTACAATCTATAGTTTCATTTGAGAAGCTTTACTTTTGTTTACAAATCTCTCATTTCTTTGGAGCGCTGCCCATCCCCTCGTTCTGTGAACATTTTATGTTCCTCACAGGAAAGGCTCAGCCGCTGCCGTCTTCCCGCCTGACTCTGCCGTTTGCTCTGTCCGCTGACTCCGCGCACGGGAGTTTTGGTAGCTGACGGTTGGGACTTTTTCTGCACTGGAGCTTTGGATGAGTTCGCGTGTCTCCCAGGATCTGCCTGGTCCTTGGGGTGCCCCAACTGGGCCCTTCGGAAGGGGGTTCGGCCAGGCGGTTTCCAGCAGCCCCAGCAGTGATCCAGCCTCACGCTGGCCACCTGTGGGGACCCAGTCCCCTCGCTCGGCCTCCCTGGGCTCACAGGGAGGAAACCCCGTGCAGTGTGCTCCGCATGGGTCCTGACTTCTGCAGGGGGCTCACCTCCCAGCCCGTGGGCCAGCCCTGTCCCGTCCCCCCCCGTCCCCCTGACTCCGGGTTCCAGGGACCCACAGACTCCCAGACAAACCCTGTGTGCGACGTCAGAAAATACCATCTTGGCCTCACTTTCTGGCCTCTTTGTCCCCCACTGACTTGGACCAGCCATACGTTCAAAAGGTGGGGGCATCCCCTTGCTTTAGCCAGCACTTCATGTGTGCCCAGAAGCCTCCCCCTTCCCATGGAACCCCGGAAGGTAGGAACGGTGCCCCCACCCCGCCCTGGAGGAGGGGTGGACCTGGCACGCGGCCATGGGCACAGTCCCAGTGCGTGTGTGGCCCTGAGCTGCCCTCTGCGTGTCCAGCCCCCTGTCCTGTCACATGCAGCCCCTGGTGCTGCAAATGCTGTAATGCCTATGAGACGTTTCTTAAAAGATGGACATTTCTTGCTGGGGGAAAAAACAAACCCACAAGGATATTCTGGCAAGGATATTCTGGTTTGTACCCATTCCAGGTCTGTGAGAGACTTTCCCAGTGTGAGGATTTTATTTTTCCTTTTGAAGTAACAACTTCTTCCTGCTGTAGTTTTACCTGTTTCCCCTCTCCTGCTCCCTCCCTCCCTTTCAAAGTTCCCCTCTAATGGACAGGTTCGCACAGACGACCCGGAACGGCCCTCGTTTCTCTCCGCACCACGAAGTCCCCTGACATCCCGTTAGGGCAGGTACCCCGGTCAGCAAGGGCAGGCGGGGGGCTCTTCTGCCTCCTCCAGCTTCTGGGGTGGCCGTGCTGAGTTGTGGGGATGGTGGGAAAGGGGTACGGCCAGCAGGGGCACGCGGGGGGCACTCCATGCCAGGGCAGCCTCACAGACTCGGGGAGTTCAGTGTGGGGCATGGCCGCGTCTGGGGGACAGGGGAGGCACATGGCGAAGTGAGGGGCCCACCGGGCCTGCAGTCTGCTGGTGGGGGTACTGGGGGGTATCGGGGTGCTCAACCTGATCAACTTGTAGCAAGATCCGGTTGGTAGTTGGGCTGCAGCTGGGCTGTGAGGGTGGCATGCAGCCCCTAATGTCCACACTCTGGCCAGGACTGATGGGGGTCCAAACTGACGGGCAGCGGTTGGGAAAGAAGGGGACGTGTGGACGATGTTCAGAAAGTCTCAGGGAGTCTCCCCGAGCTGGGGGCACGGGCAGTAAGGACGGGACCGAGGTGAAGGGCGTGCCTTGGTCCTGTTAGGGCGGGGGCCTGGGGGCCTCCCTGGTCTTACCGAGAGCTTGCAAATACCCCTTTCCCAGCTACTGTCCATCTTCCGTGGGGAACCTCAGGTTTAACGATGGACAGCGTGGTTGCGTGTGTGACAGCTAACAGCATCCCGCGTGCGGTTTAAGGGCGGGACCTGCGTCTTCCTGGGCCACAGTGATGTCAGAAAAGTGAGGCAGGTTTCGCCCATCCCCTCCCCCCGTCCGCCCCCTTCACCACAGAGGGTCAGGGTCATTCTGCGCACCGGGCAGGGGGTTGGTCCTGCGGCGTCCCTCGCCTTCGCCCATCAGATGCCCCCCTTTCAGGCCAGCTGTGACACCCAAAAATGTGCCCCAATATCGCACGTGTCCAGGAGGGGGGACAGTCATTCATGTCCACGTGAGAAGCCCTGCTCCACACGCTCAGCGTTTCAGGGAAGGTCAGTCACCCCGGAGCAGTGGGTAGAGTTCCGGCGTCTGCCCCTTCTCGTGACACTGGACCCGCTGTCCCCGCGCCTCCGCTGCACAGACTGGGTCTGTGACAAAGGGCGCCCCCTGGTCAGCTGCCCCTGTTGGTGCGTGGTGCCCCGTCTCGTCCACGGAGGTATTTGCTTGTCCTTCGGCCACGTCTTCACTGTCCCCTTGTGTTTCTGAAGCGCTGGACGGGTCATCCTGTGCACTGCCTCTGGCCAGTCTAGTAGCTGGACTTAGCGCGTCTGAGTCTGACCCGTGGTCTCGCTGGCTCTGCCGACACCCCGTGCCCATGGTAACAGCTTTGTCCCTCCCACCACCTGCGGGATTCTTTGAAGTCTGGTTTCTGCCAGGTCCCTGGGCTGGCCGGTTCCTTGGAGGCCACGTCGGACCCTCGCCTGAGTTTCTGTGTGGGTTCAGATGACAGAGGGTGATCGCACATCAGGGCCGCAGCCCGTGCACACAGGATTTGGGGATCACAGACTCAGGGTGCCGTTCTCATGCCCGTCAGTGCCAGTGCGGGGTCGTGATTCCTTGTCTGCAAGGGAAGCCCATTTGGTCCACCCTCACGGAGGGCAGAGCCCCGCCAGGTGCCCGCGTGGGTGAGCGGGCTTCTGTCCCCCCAAACCAAATGGCTGTGAAGATGGGATCTCCATGCTGCAAACCTGATGCTGACCTAGATGCCGCCTCCTTCCCCCCGTACCCAGGGGCCGCAGTTTGCTGAACAAGCCTGGTCCGTGGTCAGAGCAACACCCCGACTTCAGTATTGTCCGTGGAGCACACCCGGGAGGGAGCTCCCCAGTTTCCAGCTCTTCTTCCTGCTCCCGGTGACAGACCCACCGCCTGTTGGCTTGGAGATCTAAGCCCCTGATGAGGAAGTTAGTCTCGGCCTCAGTCCCAGTGACACTGGACGCCCGCAGTGTCCCTTTCGGGGCGGAGCTGAAGGGGAGGAGGACAAGGAGCAGACGGGCTGACCTTCCTCGGAGGGCGTCTTGTCTTTTGCGGTTATTGTGGCTGGAGACCCGCCCCGCCCCCCACCCCCACCCCAGCTTGGGGTGGCTTAGAATTCATGGGTGGGCCCTGGGCCTAGGGCCACGGGCATCTGCTGGCCACCTGAGCAGGCAGCACCCCTTCCAGGGTCACCGCACGGGTGACTGGGAAGCAGCCTGACTAGCCAGGTCACCTGCCCTCTTGACTCACGTGAGCAGACAGCTGTCGCAGGTATTAGTGGAACTTGGGATCCTGCCACCCGGGTGGGTGACTTGGGGATTTCCAGGCTGCGGGGCCTCACCGCCTCCGGACTTTTCAGGGCACCTGGCAGCACCCAGCTCATGGGACCCTGTTGCAAACCTCAGCGCAGCACGTGGACGGTGCACAAGAGTGAAACAGGGCAGGCGGCGGGGACCTTGCTCTCGGGCCGGGCGCTTGTGGGAAAGGTGTTTCCCCTTAAGGCAAAATCCTGGCAGCGGCCCTAGCACCACCCGCCGGCCTCCGCTGGGCACGCGCGCAGCAGCCCCGTGGGTCCGGCCTCCGAGGCTTTTCCATATACGGAGGTCAGAGAGAACGGATCGGGCTGTTCTCCAGCCGCCCGGGCGGCCCGGAGCTGCTGCCCGGTCCCCGACCACGTGGGGGCGCTTTCCGGGCTGGTAGTGGCGGCTGGAGCCCAGGCTCCCGGGCTGCGGGACTGGGAGAGGGGTCGTGGGGCCCGGCCTGGGGGTGGTGCCGAGTTCACCCCTCCTGGTTTTGTTCCATTTTAAGAAGTGTTTGCTAATCATCAAGTTTTGTTCGACTCGGAAAAGCAAGACGCCCAAGTGTGTAAATGTGCGCTTTAAGGAAAGAAACCAGAATGACACCTTTAAGCTGGGACAACGGAACGAACACAGGCAGCCGGCGTAGCAACACGCCTGCCCAGCGGGAGCAGCCCGGGCACTCATTAGGCATGCGCCGCGGCGGGCGCTGATTGGCGGTGGAGGTGGTGGGCGGAGCGGAGGCAGGGTAGAGCTGCACCTATTGGGTAAGAGTGGCAGGAGGGAGGCGGGGAAGACGAGCGCCTGGCGGTGGAGCGGAGGGCTCTGACTGGCGGTAGTGGAGGAGCACAAGGAGATGGGTGTGGCTGGGCGTGGCGGCTGGCGCTGATTGGCCGTAGTAGCAGGGGCGGGGCCTGGAGGGCGGGGTCGCTCCCGGCTGGTCCCTGCGGAGGGAGCAGGGGCGGGGCGCTGGTTGGCGGCGGAGGCGGGGCGGGCGGGGCTGCCAGGTTCCCTCCCGGCAGCAGCTGCGGGAGGGGACGAGGAGGGGGGTCGCCGGCCACGGGGCGCGCAGCCTGCCCTTTGTGCCCGCAGCCTGCGCCCCGCCGGGCTCAGCCGTGCGCGGGGTATGCGCCGGGGATGCGTGTCCTGCGGCCCCGCGGCTGCTGGAGGCTGCGCACGGGGCGATGGAGCTGAGCCGGAGGAAGTTCACCGTGCGCCGGTTCTTCTCCGTGTACCTGCGCAGGAAGTCGCGCTCCAAGAGCTCCAGCCTCAGCCGGCTGCAGGTACCTGCCCCGCCCCTGCGCGCCGGCTCCCGGCGCTGCCCCTGGGGCGGCCCCTCGGCCGGGCGCGGCGCCCGCAGACGCCGGTCGGGGAGCCCAAGTTGTTGGAGGGCTGGTCCGGGTTTCCTGCGAGGACGAGTAGTAACGGGACCGGCCCTGGAACTGAAGAAACTCGGCCCCTAGTGAATTTCTAACTCATTCCGTCCTGAGACCCAGGAAGGGCCCGGGGTAGCCAGGAAGGGCCCGGGGTAGCCAGTCACCTGGGGGCTGCGGGTGAGGGGGCTGGTCAGCCCCAGGGGCACCGCGGGGTCCCGGGCAAGGCCCTCCCGGCCTCGCTGGGCGGCGTTGGACGGGCTCGTCTTGCGGGAGCCCGGGGCGCGCAAGTGCCGCCTCGTCAGGTGCAGATCGCGGTGGCTGCGTCCGTGCAGATGAACCCGAGAGGAGGGTCAGCGGGCTGCACGGTGCACGGGCCGGTCTGCGAGGCCCTGATGCAACAGCCCTGCTGCTCTGGCTACAGATTCGTCCCCAAACCCAGAGGATCCTGGAAACCCTGCCCCCCCCCCCCAATCTGTCATCATTGGGTCTCCAAAGTCACCCCTGCACCGTTCTCTAATGTGTTTTCCATTTCAGCAACCAATCTTAGTCCTTATTCCAGGGTCCAAATGACATTGTTGAATCTATAGATGACAAGATGGTGAAATGCGTTCCAGTGAAAGAGATATTGTGTGGCAGTGGGGGCGGGGGGTGGGCACGGTGGAGGTGTCCCTGGCCCAGTGCTGGCCTTTGTCGCCAGGCAGGCACCTGCGGGGGTTGTGCTTGTCTGTTTCCAGTGAAGTCAAGTCTGTTGGAACAATGTCCCATTTTTCATCTGGTCCTTTGTTCAAGCTGCCATGATATCAGGCACACCCATGGGTTCCGTAGAAACTAGGATCTTTAAACAAAGCCCAGGAAAGCCCCAAGGGACTTAGGGGTTTTTGAGTTTCTGTTGTGGCATCACTAAATCGGGACTTAGCCTATTGGAAAGGACCTCTGGCAGGTTTGTGGTGGTAAAAGGTCTTTCAGCAAACACAACTTTCGCCCCCACGCTGGCAGATCTAAGTTCATTGAGATGAGTCCTTTTCTGGGGGCTTAGGCCCTTGAAAGGCCACAGCTGACAAAAGCAGGAGCTCAAAATAGCATTTACCTTGACACCTGATAAATTTGCACTCATCAAACAGCAAGTTCATTATACAAGGTTTATATACCTTCTGTGTATCGGGTTTTCGGAGGAGAGGCGCATGTGCAGGCCGCTCCGTGGGTTCAGGGGGCAGATCACCGGGGTCAGCAAGCCGACAGCAGGCGTGGGCACCTCGGTGTTGCCGTCCAGCAGGGGTTCGGGGTTGGTCAGTGCCTCGGAGAAGAATGTAATGGAACCAAGGGTGGGAGGAGGCGGGGGTGGAATTTTTTCAGTGTGAAAATTGTACTTCTAAAATCATTGGCAGGTGCAGGGTTTAAGAAGCATCATTGATGGGTACAAGATAGACAGGGGGATGTGAAGAATAGTATAGGAGCCCTGGCTGGTGGCACCGTGAATAGGTGCCAACCTGTGAACCCAAAGGTTGCTGGTTTGATTCCCAGCCAGGGCACATACCCAGGTTGCAAGCCAGGTCTGTAGCTGGAGGCAGGTGAAAGACAACCATACATGGATGTTTCTCTCCCTTTCCCTCTCTCTGGAAATTATAAATAAAATTTTAAAAAGGAATAGCATAGGAAAGGATGAAGCCAGAGAACATACATGCACGACCCATGGACATGAACTAAGGTGGGGGGGGGGGACTGCTGCAGGAAAGAGGTACTGGGCAGAGGGGAGCAAAGGGGAAAAATTGGGACAGCTGTAATGGCATAATCAGTAAAATATAATTTAAAACAAAAGCTATTAATAAGCCATCAGATATGCCGAAGGTCTAACCATCCAGAAAGAATGGGCTCTGTGAGCATCAACCCGTGCAGACCCCATGCTGGGAGCTGCAGGGACGCACTCCGGGTGAAGGGTGACGGGCAGCACCGACACCACACCCCATTCTCTGCCCCTGCACCCCAGCCGCCATCAGCAGCCCTGTGCAGTGGGGTGGGCACATGGACAGCACCACCTCATTTTATGGTCGGAGCAGGTCCTGCTGGAAGCTTTACCCACCAATTCACCGCGCAAGTGTATGTGGGGAACCTGCTCCGTGCACCCCTTCTCTGGGCCGCTAGCTCTAAAACACTGAAATCCAGAAGCCTGGCCTCACGGGGCCTCCACCCAGCGGGCGCTCTAATGAGCAGAGTTGGTCCAGTTTCATGTTCCCGCCCAGCTGGCTTCCCGTCTTTTCCCCAGAAACCTGCCTCTTTGTGTATTCGCTAGAGGTGGTCAGCTAAGGATCGCTCATCAAACAGGTACCGTTTGGGAGGGGCTGTCTGTAGAGGGAGACGCAGAGAGAGGACACTGAATTGCATGTTTTCTGTGTTTGCACTAATGAAAAAGATAACTTCGTTTGTGAACATGGTTTTTGATGGTCTCTGTGAAATTTGTTTTAAAATAGGCATTGGAGACTGAAAAGTTTTGTTTTTTTAAAATTCAAAATCTAGTGACACAAATAGGAAAGGAACAGTTGTTCCTCTAAGTTGAACACATCTTTATGAAAGAGGTTCTGAGGGAAAGGGTCGGTGCTTTCTAAGTTGACATCCAGGACCGGTGCTTGTTCACCCAACGGGGCAGCCGGGCCGCTCAGTCCGGCTGGGGAGCAGAGCATGAACAGCGTCGGTCCTTCTGCAGGTCTGTGTCGCACCCGCAGAGAGCTGCCCACTTATCCCGTTGTACGCGGGCGTTTCCTGCCAGCGCCTAGTGACGGGGTGGGCGACTTTTTGAGATACACATGTAGGATGTTGCGTTATGAGCCCATTTACCTTTGTTTATGATCTGGCCGCCCTGTACTTTAACCCGTGTGGCTACGTTTCCCGTGTTCTACCACCAGTCTATAAACACACGTGATCTGCGCTCTAGGCACAGTTTGAGAAAAATGTAAGAACATAATTTTACGTGTCCCACACACAGTTTAACTCTGCCAGGAATGATTTGGGGGTTTCTGGAGGGAAGTTGGAGGTCTTGCCGAGGCTCCGATGCCCGTGCCCTGGGGAGGTCCGAGGCTCAGCGTCGGCCAGACCCTCGCCCTCAGGAGCCCCGAGTTCAGGGCTCTGCCGCTTCCCCAGCCCACTTGAGAGACCAGGAGTGGGGCCGGGAAGCCCGTGACCTACTGGCGCTCTTGCTCCTGAAGGCTTCACAGGACGTTCTTCCTGTGAGAGCTGCGTGTTGTTAATCTTAGACATTCTGTTACCATGTTGCAGACGAGGCAGGAAAGAGGGCCACTTTAATTCTCAAAAGGGATACCTCGGAATGTGTTCCAAAGCCTAGAATTATTCCAGACAGCCTTTCTGGAGGTTGGAAAGTTCTGGGCCGCCCGGCTGGCAGCCGATGCCCTGGAGCGGGTTCTCACTTCCACCTTTTAGGAGCCTCCAGTTCCCTAGACTCTCCAGGCCTCGTCGTCTTCAGCGTGAGTGGGGACGACCCAGATCTGTCTCACGGGGTTGGAGGGATGACGAGGCAAAGACAACATGGAGCCAGGGGGTAAAAACACCAGCCCACAGTCCGAGTTGTGGGTGCGGGTGACATGTCCTGGGGCGGCAGTGCTGCTCTTCCTTGTCCTGCTTGTCCGTGTGTCAGCTGCCCTCATCTGTGGACGTGTCCCCCAGGCATGTGCCCCCGCCAGTGTCCCGACAGCAGAGGCCCGGGAGACGCGCCTCCTTGACCGCCAGGGCTCCTAAGTGCCACCAAAGGCCAGCGCTCCCGCCCAGAGCTGGACGGGGGACTGGGGCGGGGGAGAGGGGTGGCTAGGGAAGGTCTCCAGGCCTTAAGTTCATGAAAAGTGGTTTGAGTTACTCGGTAAGGTTCATCTACCAACTTCCGAAAGGGAGCAGAACTCCGGGTTCACTTAGTTAGGGATTACCCAGGCCGGAGGCTTTGACGCCTGGGCTAGACGTGTTTTTGACATGTTCACTGAAGGACAGCTGGGGACGAGCAAGGGCAGAAAGCAAGACTTTCACTGGCATGTTGATACCAGTGAGTAGTTAGTGGAAGAATTGAAACGTGAGCCTGTGACGCAGGGCGTAGGTCCCGTGAAAACCTTGACACGGGCGGCATGAAACAGTCGCATTCTATCTGTCATCAATTCACTGATTTCTGCTGCGTAGATAACCAAGCCTTACCCGTGTGCACCGCTGGGTATGTGTCGACTGCGGGCCCCTTTCTGAGAGAGACATGTGTCCCAGTCAAGTTGAGGGGCTCCTAGCAAATACCGGGTCCACGCCGACCAGTTGTGGACAAAGCAAGCTTCCTGGCAAGCGGAACATTCTGGCGTGTTTGGGTGCTGAATGGGTAAGCTCTTCTAGTTCTTGGGCGCTTCCCAGGAAAACCATTTTCAATTCAGTCATTTTTGGGTACTTTCAAGAAATGCACCCAAAGAAATTTCGTGTTAATCTTGATTTTACTGGGCTTTTGGACAGCAGCAGCAATAGAACGTCAGAGGACAGCACAATGAACGGTCCCTACTAGGGAATACTTACTGCTGATCATTTTGTTTCTTTCTGCTACACATTTTTTTTTTAAGATTTTATTATTTTAGAGAGAGGGAGACAGACATCAGTATACGGTTGCCTTTCACCTGCCTCCAGCTGGGGACCTGGCTGGAGACCTGGCTTGCCACCTGGGTATGTGCCCTGGCTGGGAATCGAACCAGCGACCTTTGGGTTCACAGGCCGGCACCTTATCCACTGAGCCACCAGCCAGGGCTTGCTTCACTCTATTTTGAAGACACTAGACCTAGTTCTTATTTGTTGTTGTTGGTCTGTGGTGTATCTGTCACTCTTATGACACACTTCCTGAAGTATGGTGACTTTTACCCCAAAATATGTGAAAAGACCCCAAAATACTGAGGTTTCACCCCTTCTCCTCCCCCCTTCTGTCCATAAACCCTCACGCCCACTGACTTCTACCAAACAGCTCGATGCAGCAGGACTCTTGGGGTGCATTTCTCTCACGTTCCAAAGTGGGGGATGAAGTGAAAAGTCCCGGGTGAACAGGGACAATCTGTCCACACTGTCCGACTAGCTGACCACCCAGGATGTCACTGTGTCCTGCGCCCTGGGGAAACGGTTGCTTGGGTGTGACCAGTGAATAAGGGGCAGGGGACAGACGTGGGGACTCTGGGAGGGGTGGGGCAGAGACCGAGGGGTGTGAGCGTCACAAGGTCCCTGTCACACTGGGTCCCTGGAGAAAGGGCTGCTTTGAAGTGCGGGAGAGGAGGGTGGGCTCATTCCGACAGCAGCCGCCGGCCACACTTTCTCCGGCGTCTTTCTCTGGGGTCTGCGCGCGGCAGCACGGCTGGCCCAGTGCTCAGGCTGGCGCGCCCTCTGGAGCCCTGACGTGTTCCTGACGGTGCCGGGCCGGCCGTGTTTCCTCCCGGCATTGAGTGTGGGTCGACAGGGCTGCACTGGTACAAGCTGAGGAACGCGAGTCGGGTCGGAATGACGGACAGGTGGTCAGCTAAGCTGCACGTAAGCAAACGGGTCACCGACAAGCATGTTCAGTACAAAACGCTGTTCGTCGCGTGGGCTCTGCGGCTGTGTCGGGAGCCGTCCCATGGGCACCGGGCGGGCAGCGTGCGGTGGGGCCGCTGGTCGGACACCAGGATCCCCTCTGACGGGGGCTCGGGGTGGGTGTGCAGGACCCGCACAGCTGCGCGTGGCGCCAGCGGGAGCCGTGCTTGCAGCCACCAGCGTGCGCCGCCGGGACTCCCCACCCGACGCCGGCCGGGGGCCTGCGCACCCGTGTAGCAGGAGTCCCACTGCGTTGATTCAGGGAGCCCCGCCCTCCACACGTGATCACCCTCCGTGCCTGGTCCGTGTCCCCTCCCGCTGTCCCCAGGCACGTCCCAGGCCCTGCCTTCAGCAGGAGCCCGAGCTGCAGCCTCTCCCCTGGTACTTACCCTCCTCCGCCTCCACCATGGGCCCCCCGCCCCCCGCCGGAGCTGCAGGCCCCGAACGCAGCCTCCTGAAGACGTGGGAACAGGACGGAATCTTTGCAGTTGGCACGTGTTCAGGACACACCGATCAGCCCCGCATGAGTCCAGCCGCGGGCACAGATGTCTGGCGGGCAGGGACCTGAGGCCCGGTGTTCTGTGCTCCTGTCCCCACTGGGGGCCGGTCACAAGCCCGCTCCCTGCCCCGGACGCACCCAGCTTGCGGGCCACCCCTCGTCCTGGCCCCTCACACTCCTCTCCCCTGTGGCCTCCCCAGGCCCACCCGTCCCTCTGACCTCAACAGCACGGCCTAGGCCCTGGTGCCGACCCCAGGTGAGTGCGTGTCGGGGGGCACGGGCCTTGTCAGCGAGGAGTCTGCCCCGGCCTCGCGTGCGCTGGTGTTGGTTGGACCCCTCTGTGTGGCTTTGCACCACGTGACGGGAAAGGTCTTCTTCCTGCGTGGCCGGCCTCCTCGCCCACGCCTTCCCACACACGTGTGTCAAATCAGTGTAATCAGCCCCCAGCAGCTGCCCGGGTTGTCAGGTGGTTGAGGTGGCCGAGGGGGTTAATCTACTCGGCTGTTGTTTTACACCCGACTCGGACATGGCACGCGGGGAAGCAGAGGGGCTCCCGCTGCCCTCAGCCCGCTGCTCTCGCCCGGACGGGGGACGGGTGGGGAGGCAGAGGGGACCTGCCCGCTTTCTGCAGAAAGGGATTCCTGTTCTTTCCGGCGTTCGGCTCTCCTGTGTAAAAGTTGTCAAGTTCGAGAAGACGAACCCAGGAACGAGCTTGTGGGCTGTGGGCCTGCCTGCGTTTCCTCTGGGGGCTGGTGTCCAGCTCAGGTGGACAGGCTAAGAAGAGCCCATCCCAGGCACATTGTCACAGTCTCAGGGTTGCCGGGGGCACGCGAGCCAGAGCGCGAGGTGGGGACCGCCGGGCCGGGCCGGTGGCGGGCTCTGCAGGGGGACGTCCAGGCCCCCGACCTGCGAGGGCCCCGGCTCCCAGCACCAGCTCGTCCAGAGGTGCCGTTTAGGGGAGGATGGGTGCTCCTTAGGAGGACGACTTTTGAAATGGTTGTGGCGGAAATTGCTCATGTGATCCCAGTTTTATCCCTTTTGATCCATTAATTACAAGCTTTGTAGACCTGAAGTTGGGTGGAATACGGACGTCCAGATGCACTTTTACAGCCAGAGTGCGGACAGTGTCCGTCAGGGTGAAGACCAGGAAGGCCCCTCTCCGTGAAGCGTGCGTGACCAGGAGTGGGGAGGCCTCCTGGGGGCGCCGGCGCCAGGGGCTGAGTGTCCCGGCCCCACGGTGCCCATGAGGTGGCCGTTCACCCGGATGTGCCCGCAGCCGGCTGCCCACCGACCCGCACCCCCTGGAGGGCCAGCCCACGTGGTAGCCATGCAGGGTGCTGCAGCCCACGCTGGTGTCCTGGGCTCACTGAAGTGACGGTCACTGCTTAGGGTCAGCAAGGAAGGAAACCCGGCCACCAGAGCAGAAAGAGCTGGTTTCACTGCAGGTTGCGGCCTTGCCTCCTGTTTGGTCTGCTGTCACCCCGGGAGCAGGGCAGGTGTGGCTGGGGGGGGGGGGGGCGTTCCGCCTTCCTCCTCCCTGCGCACGAGAACGGTGGGAGCCCCTGGGTTTCCAGCTGTCGGCACAGCGAGGTGTGGCTGCCGAGCGTGACTCGGGGACTGCAGGGTCCCCTGCGGAGAAGGGGGTGAGTCCCCCCACCTGCAGGACACAGGGCCGAGAGTCCAGCGCTGCCTTGTGTGTCCCCCCACGCGTCTCACTTTTTCCCCTGACACCCTGCGTTGCTGGGTGAGGACAGAACTGACTTGAGGACAAGAGCCAGGTGTTAAGATGACAGGCTGTTGTCATGGTGCCTACGTGGGCGAGGAGGAAGCTCAGGTTGCCTTCCCTACCCTGACAGAGCGTCCACTTCTTCACGGTGACGGACGCTTTCCCGATGACACAGCTCCTGAGTGTCCCTCTGTCACCCGGCTGGAGTGGCCGCGCAGGGTGGCTCTCCCCACTAGGAGGCAGACCCTCTGCCGTCCCCACCCAGCCCGTGTCCATCCGCGGACCCTCCCGCTGCCCCCGGGCGCTGTTCCCTGAGGGCGCGTCACCTGGGCCCACATTCAGCCCAGCCCGTTCCCTGCACCCCCAGGCCTGTCCCGGCTCAGCCCCTCCGTCACCGAGTGGGACCGTGGGGCTCCCCTGTTGGGCGGCTGCAGCCACCTATTTGTGGGCGCTCTCAGGTGGCGCGATCCCATTCTGGGCACGTACAACCCTCGACGGGCGAGACCCCAGAGCAGCAGCCTCCCTGTCCTGAACACGGTTTGCGTTTGGTGCCCTGGGACGTCGAGGACGTCCGCTGACTTAGCTGTTCCGAGTCCTTTCCTTCGACCCGGGTCTGAGCTTGCGGTCGGAGGGGCGGGGAGGCTCCCTTCAGCCACCGCCGCCCTCTGTCGCCGCTGCCGGCGGATCTCGCACTCGAGGGACACGAGTCCTTTGCACGAGCCCCCACGATGCCGCGTGCACGTGGCCTGAGTGTGAAGAGGGACGTGCTTCTCTGCGCTGTCGGAACCTGCGGCCTTGATGGTCCCCCATCGTCCCCCAGCCCCGTGGCCTGGCCACAGGATGGCCCCCCGGCTCCCAGAGAGCCCCAGCTTGAAACCCACCCACCCAGATAGGCATTTATTTGGCCGTCAGCACCCCACCCCGCGTCCACAGAGGGGCCCGAAGCACCCCTGCTATGGCCGCAGGACAGTTGTCCTGGGTGGTCAGAGCCCGGCTCCCCGTGGGACCAGCCCGCTATCTGCTCTGCAAGTGGAGCCTCAAGTAGGTAAACCCCGACCTTAAGTGTCCAGTTCCTCGTAGTTCTCGCTCTGGAAGTTCTGTGTTTGGAAGGAATTCATCGTTTCCTGGTTGCTAGGACGGGGGACAAACAGGACTGTGTGTGTCAACGAGTCTCAACTGTGGAAGAGATGAACCAACGCCGGCGGGCGGTGCTGGGAATCCTCCTGGCGCATCGGTCTTGGCCTCCTTGGAACGTGCCTGTCACCTGTCCAGTTTGAAAGTCAGGTGATTTCAGGTGGTCGAGTTGCAGGAGTGATTTGTATATTCCGGATGCAAGTGCCCGGTCAGGGTGGTGTTTGCAGGCATTTCCCGCCGACGGGCGCCCAGGTCTGCGGACACCGATGGCTGGACCAGGTCCGCTCGGACAGGCCTGGCTCCCTGTGCAGCGTCCGGGTCCCGCCCTGCGGCGCCAGGAGCCGGGGGCCTGGCCGGGGGTGGTCTTGTCCTGCCGGTCACACTCACTCGGGCAGGATTGGCCCCTAGCGCAGCCATTCGTCCCAGGCCTTCGTTTCAGGTCTGATTAGCACAGGCGGCAATCTTGGGTTTGCTCTTTTCCGTGAAACGTCTGGGCCATTTCTTGCTTTCGTGTCGCCTTTGAGACCCCTGCACAAAGGGGCCTGTGAGCGCCAGAGCCCCCCAACGTCTGCCTCACTCCACCACCCCTGCCAGTGAGACTCGGAGGCTGTGTTTGTGCATCTGCAGATCCTGAAAGTGTCCTCGTTTACATGGATTAGGAGCATCTTCTGTAGTCCTGTCTGCTGGCGTATAATTTGCTTGCAAAAAATAGGGCTTGATTTTTTCATTCCTTTTGCTGTATAGTGTCATGGAGCCTAAAAGTGCTCAGTAAACGTCTGAATGGAATCACCAGTTAGTCAGACTCAGGTAGACCAGCTAGCTGTTGTTTTTCTTTTGTATTTCAACTCTTTTATCATTTTTTTGAGGTGAAGGCAAGAAGCTTTTTTTTTTTTTTTTAAAGAAGTATTTCATGCGAGACCCTGGCTGGTGGCACAGTGGATAAGGTGCCGGCCTGCAAACCCAAAGGTCGCTGGTTTGATTCCCAGCCAGGGCACATGACCAGGTTGCAAGCCAGGTCTCCAGCCAGGTCCCCAGCTGGAGGCAGGTGAAAGGCAACCCTACATGGATGTGTGTCTCCCTCTCTGCCTCTCTCCCTGCCCCTCTCTCTGAAATTAATAAGTAAAATCTTTTAAAAAGTACTGGATGCACAAAGTATTTTAATAAGTTGCTCCTTATGTCCAGCAGATTTCAGCAGGAATAACATGATAAAAATGACTTCAGGTTTGAAATTTAATTTCCTACTGAACTTGATAAGACCATTAAAAAAAAATGCCTGTATATTCCATTTGCTGTTTCTGTTCACTTTGTGAAAATAGGAATTTTTTGCCAATTTCTACACGTTTCCAGTGCCATTTCACTTAGCGATCTGCATGCAGCTTCGTTATTTAGCCCTGGAACTGGGTTCAGAACAACAGCTTTTAGGTTGTGACCCTGTTCACATGCTCGGTCAGCCTGGGTGACTTTCACTTGTGGGTCAGCTCACGCCATCCATGCAGCGGGGTGAGCGCTGCCTTGACTCCCACTCGGCCCGTCGGGGAGCCACCCACCCCGTTCATCTCCTTACGAGGCTGGTCTTCTCCCGGCTCTGCCACTGCCGGGCCTGCCGTGGGCCTGACTTCCAGGGTGGGACAGCGCAGTCTGGGCTGGAGCCCTGGCTGGGCGGGGACGGGCACCGCAGGTGCCGTCAGGCTCACGATGGGACAGAGCGGGTGTGGCGTGGCCGCGTGCCCGTCCCTGAGCCCCAGCTCCATGGGGACCAGGAAAGACCTGGGGTGGGAGGTGGCGTTTGCTCTGGAGTCTTAGCAAAGGTTTCGGTCCACGGGTGGCAGTCATGAGGGGGAGGGGACAGGGGACCCACATGGCCAGCACAGGCCTGGGGGACCTGCCCAGAGGCGGCCGCCTGCTGGCTCCTCGCCAGGGTCGCCCCGTGGAACTCGCCGCATGACAAGCTCTTGCTCCCGGCTGCCCCGTCTCACGAGCTGGTGTTGGGTTCAACCAGGAGGCGGCCTCGCGTCTACGGTGCAGTTGACCTGTTCCTTAGCGCCTTGCGGCCGGCTGGCCTTTGTAGTGTCAGGCCTGTCACCCTGCAAGCGAACTGCCCCTTCAGCGTCAGGACTCAGGCCGCCCGTGGCTGGTGGGACTGGTCGTCACTCCCGTCTGGGAAACGCAGCCGCGGTGACGCCACCAGGCATTGCTGCCGCCTCTTCCTCAGGGCGGCTCAGAGAAAACCGTGAGAAACGCCTCCCTGGACACCGAGACGTGGTCACCGTCCCTCTGTCACCTCCCCATCTGGTGGCCTTGAAGGCAAGAAGGACCGAGCTTCCTTTCGGTGTCACTCTGACCTCCCGTGACCCCAGCTTCCTGTCTACCGTGCGCTCATCCGACCGGGGTCTCCTGGCCCTTAGGGCCCAGGGTCTACCTCCTTCTCGAGACTCTGCCTGCCCTTAGGGTCACTTCAGCCTCTTCCAAAGTCACCAGGAGTGTCCTTCAAGTGCAGAGCTGTGACGCCGGCACACCTGGATGGGCAGTTGTCCCGTCTCCACTGACCAGGGCAGGTGACCTAGGCGGTGGCTGCCCTGCTCCCACCCTCCCCCCCGGCCAGCCCAGAGTCCCGCCAGCCTGTCACCTGGGAGGCTGAGTCCCCGCCAGCCAGGAGGGAGCAGAGGACGGAGGGCAGGTGGCCGGCCACAGGACCGAGACTGGTGCTCCGACTCGGGGGGCCCTTTGATTCCGGATGTGCCCCCGCCGCGCCCCCGCCGTCCCCCAGAGAAGCCAGGCCTCCTTCCCCCGATGCAGCGGAAAGACCATTGGGTAACCGAAGACACCTGGGACCCAGCGTTTACCGCTCGCCCACGGCTGCATTCACAGCACACGGATCCCGGGCCAGGTAACCAAACGTCTTGCAGTTCGAAGGATCCTCTCACCCCGTGTCTCCACCCAGAACTGACTTTGACGTGGGTCCCAGCGTGACCTGACTTTCCACCCTTCACGGTCCCCCTCCGTCTGCACTGTTGGGAACCCAGCCTTGATTTTGCAGCTGACCGATAGTCCACGGGCCTCTCTGACTTGGCCCTGAAAGAGCGGAAATGCCTGTGAGGACAGGGAAACCCGCGGGGTCTGCCTTCTGCGGACCCCTGGCTGGCGGAGCCTGGGCAGGGGCTGCCCTGTGCCCCCCCTTGGCCCGTGGTGCCTCCCCCTCCTCCCCTCCTCCCTCGGAGGAACGCCTCGTGTACCCCTGCCTGGGGGTGAGCAGCGGGGGACCGGCGGCAGCGCTGTGGCCATCAGGCCCCTGTGTGGCAGCAGCTGTGCCCAGGGTGACTGGCGATGTCTCTGGACTCGGAGGGAACAGAGGGACAGTGTTCTCAGGACGACAAACACCGTCCGCACAAAAGCCCTGCGTGGCCACAGCCGCCCAGTTCCCGGGCAAGTGCTCCAGATGAAGTGTCGGGAGCTGGTGACAGAGCCCGGGCGGCCTCGGCATGGCAGGTGGCCCCGGAGGGCAGAGCCGGCCACTGGCCCTTCCTGCCCGCCCGCTCAGGAGAGCTGGTCAGGTCCCGAGATTCGTCCTTCTGTCCCTACTCAGCAGCCAGCAAACGACCCCCTTGCTCCGTCCGGCTGGGTGGGGTGCGCACACGGCTCCCCACGGGCCCGCTTTCCCAGCCACTTGCGCTCCAGCTGCCCCACTGCTAAGGGCAGGATGCGTAGTCGGTGCCCCTTCTCCGTCAGCCGTCCCGCACTTCAGCGCATTTCTATTCTAGAGGCCCTGCTGTGGGGCCGCTGGACTCCAGCAGGGGAGGCTGGTCCCCCAGCCACGAGCCACGCTGGCCTGCTTTCCACTCCAGGGGGACGCAGCCGTGGGCACTCGCCCTGTGCTCACAGGACAGCACCCGTGCCCGCCACCTGCGTGTGAGCGTGGTTGGGGTGCGCGGGGCGGGCCCCGGGCACTCACTTCCGTGATGAGAGGCTGAGCTCACTTTTCCCACACTGGCTGCTCACACAGGGACATGTGGCTGTTGCTGGTGGCCGGAGGCGACTGGCATGTCCATCTGACCATCTGTCTCCAGAAACATGCACCCTCTTTAAAAGCTCCTCCCGTAGGAAAGGGCGGTGGCAACTGGGGTCCGTGGGGGCTCTGACTCCTGCGAAGGGCCCTCTGCTGTGCGCGCCCCCCACGAGCCCCGAGCCCCCCACCCGCCCCCAGCTCTGCTCCCGCGCCGGCCGAGCCCCAACAAAGGCCCTTCCCCCCCTGGTGACTAGCTCACGGCCGCTGCGCACCTGGTCCTGTGGGTGGCCTGTGGCAAGGGGACAAGGCACGTGTCAGGCCTGGGCCGGCCCTCTGGTGTCAGGGACCCCAGTGTGCACGTTCAGGGCTGCGCCAGGAGCCCCAGGTGGAGGACCTCCCCAGCCACCAGCATCAAGCTCAGCTGCTGTGGGGACCGGGATCACAGGGTCCCGTCTGCCTTTGTTGCTTCTCGGGGGGCGTACGCGTCACGTACACACACAACTGCAAGTGCCTGTGCAGGAAACACGCAGTTGAGACCCTCAGCCTGGCCCGGGGGGTGAGGGACACTCCGGGGAGTGGAGCTGCCTCGGAACCAAGGCATCTCGGCACTTGGCCGGGGTCCCCCGGACAGGGGCACATCTGTGCCACCAGGGGAGGGACGTTCCTCTGTCACCAGAGCCCAGGAGCAGCAGGCCCCGGTTCACGAGCGCCCAGGCGGTTCTTCCCTCACGGGAAGTAGCGATGCACTTTGGAACCTTCGAAGCGGCGGTCACCCAGTTTCTTTCACACGTTAATCTTCTCATGCCCGGGCCCCGATGAGGACGTCTGTCTCTGAGGGTCACCCGTGCCCCTCAAGTGCCGGGCAGTGACCAGTGGGGAGGCTGAACTCTGTAAATACCCTTGACCCGAAGGCTGGGTCCTCCAGGGAGGGAGCCACCTCCCCGCCTGGGTCTCAGCACCCTGAGTGGTGCAGGGAGGGAGACGCACACACGTGTGCACACATGTGCTATTTCCACGGCAAGATTCGGTTCTGCTCTCCTTCCGAGGAGGAGCAAACTTGGTGGGAATCCCCATTTCTCCTCTCAAAGCCTCTCCCAGAAGCGGCCTCGGGTGGGGTTCTGGGAGGGACCGAGTCCTGCCTGCACTTCGGGGTGCCTGGGTTACTTCAGGCCTCACTTGGGGTTTTTAATTGGGGAGCAAAATGCAGGGACCGCCTGTCTCCGGAGAACAAGTCCCAATTTCACAGCGGAAATTCTCCACCACTTGGGGTCTCCATTTGCGTTTGTCTGATGCCAGGAGTTTTCCATCAGGGTGTGACCAGCGAAAGGAGCAGGATAGCAGCCCACTGTGTGGGGGGGACCACGCTCCAGGAGGGGGTGTCCAGAGGACGAGGGTCTCCCTGCCACCTCCTCAGGACACCAGGCAGGGAGTGCACGGAGCGGCAAGTCCCCGGCCCAGGAGGGGACGCAGGTCGTGCTGTTGCATCTGGAGAAGAAACGTGGTCTCAGCCCCTGGCGCACCCGTGAGGACTCGGGTGAGTCGTGATGCCCCCGCAGAGAAGGTGCTGAACAAACTGGGGAGACGCGGAGGTGCCCGGGTCTGTAAGGCCACCGCTAAGTGACAGTCACCTGCCGGGAGGGAGCCAGGCTGCAGTGAGAACTCGAACGGATTTTGTCATCGACAGCTTTGCTTCGGAGATGCAGCCCTCGGTTCTCCGCCCAGCTTTGCTGACAGGTGATGCGCGCTTCTCCCGCTGGCTGGCTTGGTCTTCTGCGCCAGAAGCACGCGGTTTTCCAGAGATGTTACATCCCTGTGCCGGGCACCCAGGAGTCATGCTCACATGTTAAGATGAGGACTGTTTTGAGGGCCTTACGCTCACGAAGATACTGAGCGAGTGTGACTTGGTGGGTTGACACGAGATCCGTCCTAACTCCAGAATAAAACTTGGCGATTCTGTGCACTAGGTCAAAGGCCTTCTTGGAAAACGGAACCGTGTTGGAGTTTTTCCGTTTATCCCACAGACAGCATCAGCCAGGGCAATTGCACAGCCGCAAGGAAGCTTTTAAATTAGGTTCTGTACGTGGGTGACCAGGTGGGCACGACGGACAACCGTAACCTACCAAGACCCACATGTGAGCGACCCTGCACCCCGTTTTCCACGGGAAAGAGTCACGAGGAAGCCGCAGCCCCCGACTCGCGGGCGAGAAGGGCTCTCCCACGGGGCCGCCCCTGCCGTCTCCCTGGACCGGTGTCGGGTCCCCTCATCTCCTTCAGGACCTGGAGGGAGAGAATGCGCTGCTGGGGTTTTCTGGGACCCGAGAGCCCTGCGCCGGGTCCTTGGAGACACGGGCCCTCCCACCAGCGCTGAGACGGGGGCGGGTGGGGCGCAGAGGTGGCAGAGAAGCCACGCGGCTCCCACGTTGGTTCGCACAGGAGACGCTGCCGAGTTTCCAAGGCGCTGAGGTGCGCCCCCTCCACGATCTTAAAATATCCCCCCGAGTCCTTGCTCGCTGTCCATGTAAACCCCGAGTTCCCCAAACGGGCTGCCCGGAAGCGAACCCCCTGAAATGACGGCCGTGCCCACAGCGTGAGGCGTATCTACAGAAGCCCAGGGGGCAGCGCGGCCTCTTAGCCTGTTCAGACTCTCCGTGGGCAGCGACAAGTGTGATCCCCTGAAGATGGGCAAGTTGGGGTGCCCCGCTGGAGCTCGCTGCAGACTGAGGGTGCCCGGTGTCTACGGGAGCCTGGGCACGTTGGTCCGTCTTTCCTGGCCATAAACTAGATCGCAAGAGGTGCATGTTATAGGCATTTAATTGCACTGTGTCTGTGCAGTGGGGGAGCTTATGAAATCACTATAAATAAATGTGCTGACTGCTGGCTCTGAGTTACAGCACCGTTAGGTAGCACATGGGGTGGCTTATGCAAGTGAGGAGCTGTGGAAAAATAGAAGCAGCAAACTTGCAGGTTTCTGCTGCTGCAGCCGCCTCCTCCCTCCGGGGGTGATGGAAATGAGCCTGGGGACAGGCCACAGCCCCACGGTGGGGGCGGGGGGCCCCCCGGGGCTTGTGACGGGTCACCGCTCACGGCTCCCCAGTCTGCAGTAAGCACCCAGCTTTGCTTGGCTGGGACGTCCCGTCGAATGGAGGCACTTCTCAGGGGTCCCCTTTCGGTGGCATCTAGGCAGCGGCAGGCTGGCCCCGTGCGGCGCACACCGGAGCTGCAGAGCGTCCCGCAGGGTCCTGGAGCCCGTCCCAGCCCGTCCCTCCGGCAGCTGGCTTCCCTGGTGCCCCCCTGTCACTGGCTGTGACAGTCGGGGGGCAACGTGGACGGGGCTTTCACAGGTCCGAGGTGACGGTGACATGGTCCTGCCTGGAGCCTCGTGGCTGCCGCTGGGTCGGCCCGCCCGTGGGCCCCGTGGGTTTGCCAGATCGCAGTTTCAGGGCTTTTCGCTCACAAAGAGCAATTGGGTAATTTCCAGGAACTTACGTGTAGCATGAGCCCTTGAAAAGGAGGCAAATGGAGATGAAAACGTATCAAGTTGCCTTATCAGAACTGATGTTGAAAGTACGATTGCTTTTCTACTTTTAAAGTGTATATACTTCTGTTTTCCCCAAGTGAATTGCTATGAATTCGTCAGCAATCAAGTTAAGAGAGATGTTGAATGAATTTCAAAGTAGCAGAAAGGGTAAAAATAGAGGGAGGTGGTTTTTCCAAACCTCCAAACTCTTACCCACGTTACAGAAGCATTCACGTTCTAAAGCTTTTGGTTACACCGCCGCGTTTCACAGCTTTTGGGGTTCAAGAGGCTTGTCCTCCGCGTAACCAACCGGGGTGCGTGATGGCGCGAAGCCTTCTAACCGCTCCTTCAAGATACGGTGCGTGGACATCACAGCTCACCATTTTAGTAATGGACTTTTCATTCCTGTCTTAACATCTGGGCACTTTTCGCCATTGAGAGCATGAATGCTTATTCTGTTTTGTATGGGTTTATCTTAGGCTGGGAATTTTGTACACTGATGGCATCCTACACAACGCAGGATACCAGTCACCCTCAGGTCCTATTCTGTTTTGTATGGGTTTATGTTAGGCTGGGAATTTTGTACACTGATGGCATCCTACACAACGCGGGATACCAGTCACCCTCAGGTCCTATTCTGTTTTGTATGGGTTTATGTTAGGCTGGGAATTTTGTACACTGATGGCATCCTACACAACGCGGGATACCAGTTACCCTCAGGTCCGCAGGGCTCAGCGTCATGGGCGCCGGTGAGAAGTGACCTGCTCGCCCCTGAGCCCGGGTCCTGGTGCCGTGGGCTGAGCCGCCAGGTCCGGTCCCACTGGGGTTGGGAGACGAGATGCGGACGTCTTTCCCGTTCCTGCTCGGACCGGTGTGGCTCTGGGGGTGAGCATTTCCCCCAAAGTGTAAGGTCGCCAGTTCGATTCCTGGGCCGGCACGTGCCTGGGCTGTGGGTTATGGCTGGGGAGAGGGCCAGAGCCAACCAACGTTTCTCTCAAACCCCTGTTCCCCTCCCCTTTCTAAAGAGATAAAAATCTTTTTTTTTCTAATCCTTCACTTTCCCGAGAAGCCGGGTTTTACCAGACAGGCCCCACGTGAGTGGGAGGCTTCCTTGCAGAGTGTGCGCCCCCGCAGCCACGCTGGAGCCTCCCGGGCCCAGCCGTCCGGTACTGACCCGCCGTCCCTGCGTCCTGTTGGCTGGGCCCTCCCGCGCTGGCCGCCCCTGCGCAGCCGAGGTTCCGCGACAGTTTCTCGGGGTCTTGGGTCCCAAACCGGCATGTGTCCGCACAGGTCTAGTGATCGAGGCTGAAAGGGGAGGTGGAGAAATGCTCACGTTACCCAGCTGCCCAGCTGCCTATGGCCTGACCTCTGCTGGTGTCCTGCCAGGGTTTGTGGGAGCACGGAACCCCACGTTGGTGGACGAAACTGGGCGAAGAGCATCCTGGGGGCAGGGTGGGCCCAGAGTCCAGGTGGGTGTGGGCCGGGGCCTCGGCTGCTGGAGATGGGCCCGGAGTCAGAGGCCTGAGCGCCGGCAGTAGGCATGTGGGGCACCCGGGAAGGCTCGGGGCCCGTCCTCCGGGTGGCACCTGTCCCTGCAGGGGAGCTTGTCATGAGAAAGCTGATGTTAACAGTAGAGGGGACCTGAGTCTGCATCTCCCTGATCACGAATGACGCTGAGCATCTTTTCACATGTTGGCCATGTCTATGTTCTCTGTGGAGCAGTGTCTCTTCGGGTCCTCGCCCCGTTTTTAAATTGGACTCTTTGGGGCTTTTTGGCATTAAGCTGTATGAGTGTTGTTTTTTAAAACAAATTTTAAATGTGAAGCTTGTATTGGATGTCTCCTTGGCAAATAGCTTCTCCCTACCCGTAGGTGACTGTGTTTTGTGGATGGTTTCCTTCACTGTGCAAAGACTTGTGAGTTGGATGTAGACCCATTTGTTTTCCTTTTCTTCCCCTTGCTGAGGGGATATATCAGAAAAGCGTATTATGAAGAGCAAATTCAGAGAATTCACTGCCCAGGTTTTCTTCTAGGGACTTTCGAACATTTAAAGTTACCAGTCAGGCTCTGGCTGGTTGCTAGATCGATTCCCAGCCAGGGCACATAACCAGGTTGCAAGCCAGGTCTCCAGCCAGGTCCAGGCAGGTGACAGGCAACCATACACGGATGTCTCCCTCCCTCTCTGCCTCTCTCCCTTCCCCTCTCTCTAAAAATAATAAATCTTAAAGTTACCAGTCAAATGGTTTATTTATCCATACCCCAGCAAACAAAAACTTGGGCTTTTCCTGACGAAAATAATACCGAAAACCATGTACTGTGTACGCATCTTCTAGGAATTTTAGGATACAGATTTTACATTGTAAGGCTTTAATCCGTTTGAGTTTATGCTTGTACATGGTATGAGACAGTGGTATAATTTTTTGCATGTATCTGTCCAGACTTCCCAACACCACTTACTGAATAGACTACCCCATTGTATGTTCTTGCCGCCTTTGCTGTAGATTAATTGATCGTGTAGGTGTGGGTTTATTTCTGGGCTCTCTGTTCTGTTCCATTGACCTATGTCTGTTTTATGCCAGTACCAGACTGTTTTGATTCCTATGGCCTTACAGTATAGTTTGTTACCCGATAGCATGACCCCTTCAACTCTGCTCTTTCTCAAGGTTGCTGTGGTTTGCAGTTACAAATAAATCTTAGAATTATTCATTCTAGTTCTGTGAAAAATGCCATTGGTGTTTTGGCAGAAACTCCATTAAATCTAGGGTTTGCATTGGGTAGCATGGACGTAGTTTTTTTGATGTACTCATAAGTGGGAATGTTTACTTAATTTCTTTTTCTTATAGTTTGTTGTTGGTGTATAAAAATGCAACCGACTTCTGAATATTCTGTGTCCTGCTACCTTACTGAGCTCCTTGGTCAGTCCTAGTGGGTTTTTTGGTGGAACGTTTAGGGTTCTCTCTGTATAGTAACGTGTACACATTTTCCTGAAATACAGGCTCCCGGTAACTAGCAGCACAATAGTCACGTGTGTTCACTATTAACAGTGGAATTACACCACACCTGGCAGGTGACACCCTCACACCAATCTCCTCTGCCTCCCCTTCCGCAGGTCAGCTCTCCGCAGGGTGATGAGAACCAGCCTTCTCTGCTGGGCTTTCTTCCCACTCTGCAGAACGTCGTGGTCATACACAGGGCTCATTGCAACCTGGGTTTTATGATAGTTTTACTCAAAAGGCTGACCCAGAGAACAGAACACACTGCATACAGGATACTGAGCTCGAAACAGACATGTCCGTGGGGATGGCCATGCCCAGGGCCCACTTCCCCTGCCCCGTCTCATTCGGCATGGTTTGTGGCCTTGTACAATCTATTTTTTAAAAAGATTTTTATTTTATCATTTTCAGAGAGAAGGGCAGGGAGGGAGGAAGAAAGAGAAGCATCCATGTGTGGTTGCCTTTCCCCTGCCTCCAGCTACAGACCTGGCTGGACACCTGGCTTGCAACCTGGTCATGTGCCCTGGCTGGGAATTGAACCAGCGACCTTTGGGTTCGCAGGCCGGCGCCAATCCACTGAGCCACCAGCCGGGGCCACAAGTCTGTATTCTACACCAGGGTGACTGCCTCCTTCTACCTGGGCTTCCCTCTAAATACCGAAGGTGACATGATGAGGGTTTTGTTGAATCAAGTTTGGATTTTTTTTCCTCACTCAAGGATATTTTTTCATTGCTTTTTTGAGAGAGAGAAAGGGAGAGAGAAAATCGATGGGAGACGCATCGATTGGTTGTGCCTAAGCCAGAGATCAAACCCAAAACCTTCCGGTCAGAGGACGACACTCGGACGGGGCCCCTCCAGCCAGAGTGGCCAAGTTTGGGTTTTAACCGCGGAACCTCATCAGCCGAGTTCCTCATCGGTCACCCTGCTGTGCCTTTCTCTGTGGGTCTTTGCTGTCAACGCCTGGCTCCATGGAACTATACAAAAGTGGCCGGGGACCATGGTGGCAGTTCACTGGGGGAGTCCCAGGTCAGTCCCAGAAGGAACTCAGGACCCTGGTTCCAGCCCGGCCTTGTCCTGCAGTGACTGTCATTCACTTGGTTCCTTTCCTAGAAGGGCAACGGATTTTCCTGGCTCCCTCCCACCTGAGGACCTCGCTCTCCCAACGGGGGTGGGGGGTCCCAGTCTCCAGAGAGAGAGGGTGAACTTTGTTAGTGAGGCAGCAGTGGGCTTGTCACTTTCCCCCGCTCTGCACAGGGAGCTCTGAACTCTCATGTAAACTGTTTAATAACAAAAGTACGTGGGATGGGCAGTCTGCTTCCATGACGTCAGAGTGTGAAGCTACTTCCAGATGCAGAGAATAAACGAAAACAGCACTAAACTCACTGGCTACTCAGCATGTTATTATTCGAAACAGAAATTCGCTTTTTTTCCAGAAATCCAAATTGTTTATCTCACGATAAACAAAATGAGTGGGAAATGCGCAACCTTGCCTTGTCACTTCCGTCTCGGTGCTGAGGGGCCCACCCTGCTGCACAGCGGGGGCTCTGGGCCACCACGTGGGACCATCTTCAGACCCTGCTGAGCCCCCGTGACCACCACGGCCGGGCCAGACATGAACTCGGCAGCTTCCGATATTTTCATGCAAAGGCACAAGACAACATGGACCCTGACAGTTCTTCAAAGTGTCACTTCATCATTTGTATCTTTTTAAAGTTCAAGCCCCAGTCGGTGGCTCAGTGGATAAGGTGCCGGCCTGGGAACCCAAAGGTTGCTGGTTCGATTCCCAGCCAGGGCACATAACCAGGCTGCAAGCCAGGTCCCAGCCAGGTCCCCAGCTGGAGGCAGGTGAAAGGCAACTATACGTGGATGCTTCTGTCTCTTCCTCCCTCCCTGCCCTTCTCTCTGAAAATAACTAAAATCTTTTTTAAAATTTAGTCTTCCTCCTGGAAGCAGAAGCTGTTTCAGAGCCGGGCGCAGCGGGACCGCTTGGTGGGCGGCAGCGATGGTTGGTGTGCGGGCAGCGGGCGCGCGGGGGCTGTTTCAGGGGTGTGCTCCGTCTCGGTGGTCAGCATAAAACCATTCCTTTCTGTGGGAAGGGTGGGATTCTCCTGGACCTCTTCCCAGCATCTTCGCAAGACTGTTGTACTTTAAGGTCCTAAAAGTTGTAGGTTTATAAGGTCCGTTATGCAGATACTTGACCAGGGCAGGAAGTCCTGCTTCTCAAGCCTCCGAGGACCCTGAAGGTCACAGGTTCCCGGTCAAGGCCCGTGAGGGAGGCGACGGAGCCGTGTGCACTCGCATCGTAGTTTGTCTTGCTTTGTTTCTCTCGAAAAGCGATAAAAATGCCCTCCGGTGAGGGTAAGGCAGAGTGAGGGGCTGAATCGAACCGCCCACGTGGTGGAGGTGTTGGGGGCCTGCCTGCGTGGTGGAGGCGTAGGGGGACCGTCCACGTGGAGGTGGGGGGGACCATCCACGTGGAGGTG
>PVIW01009350.1:0-26946 GCA_004026585.1 Noctilio leporinus
GGTCGGTCGGGAACGCCTCACCTACTGTCCCGCTGGCCTCCTCTGCCTCTGGGCTCTGCTCCCCTGTGTCCAGATGCTGTCCGTTCCAATCCCTAGGGTCCTGAAGACGTCTCACGCTCCTTATCCTGTCCTCTAGCTGCTTTGGTACTTGAGAACACCATCAGCACTGCTCTCTACTCTGTCGCCATCTTCCCTCCTTTTAAATTTTCTTAAAGGTTTTGTTTATTTACTTTGAGAAAGAGAGGAAGGAAGGGAGAAAGAGAGGAAGACAAATACCAGTATGTGGTTGCCTCTCACATACCTCCAACTGGGGACCCAGCCTGAAACCCAGGCATGTGCCCTGACTGGGAATTGAACTGGTGACCCTCTGGTTTGCAGGCTCAATCCACTGAGCCACACCAACCAGAGCTAAAATTTTATTTTTAAAGAGAAGGGAAGGGAGGAGAAAGAGGGGGAGAGAAACATCTATCAACTGCCTCTTGCATGCCCCCAACTGAGGACCTGGCCTACAACCAAGCATGTGCCCTGACTGGGAATTGAACTGGTGACCTTTTAGTGGGTTGAGTGATACCCAGCCCACTGAGACACACCAGTCAGAGCAACCTGGGGTGTATTTTAAAATGGAAGCATCTAGTTTATTAACCAGGAAGTAGAATTGGACTTCCAAGTGCTATGCTATATAGTTATTTTCTAATAATTCTGTTTCTCGTTGATCATCTTAGAGTCTTTTGGCAGTATTAGAACAGAAGTTACCTTTATGATTTTATCCTTATTGAAGTAATCTATGGGCACCTTACAAAGGAACTCTAGTTTGTTTACACATATGACAGTACTCCGAAAAGTCATATGCACTATTCAAGTCAAAGTAATTATCATTACCTAAAACTTGGCCTTTCATTTGGTACAATTTCTAACTTTTATTATGTTTCATTGCTCTTTGTGTATTCACGTTGTACTGTAGGATAGAATGAGTATGGCCAAGTTTAAAAAGCAGGTAAGTACATGATTTCAGGTCACTAAGAACAGAGTCAAGTGGTCCAGCATTTACTTAGAGCAGAGGAAAGAGAGTACACAGTGGATCCACTCCACAGCCAACTACCCTACCACTTCCTGATGCAGTAGAAGCTCCCTGACCCCATTCTTGTGACTGACTACTACTAGCTGGGGTGTGCCTGAGGGCTCCTTCACTTGAAGATAAGCCTAGCTCAAACTGCAAGGGCTCTTTATATCTTTGTAAAGAAGTGCACCATAGCCTAGACAGTTCTTATTTAGCCAAGAAAGACTATGCAGGAGACACCTTTCCCAAAGATTGATTAATAGAAGGTATTATACACTGCAAGAAATGTGAATAAGCTCTTTCTTTTCTTTTTTCTTAGGTGAGGATGCCTGATGTGGAGTTTTTTGTTAATTTGGGAGATTGGCCTTTGGAAAAAAAGAAATCCAGTTCATATATTCATCCAATTTTTTCCTGGTGTGGCTCCACAGATTCTAAGGATATCGTGATGCCTACCTATGACCTGACTGACTCTGTTCTAGAAACCATGGGCCGGTGAGAGATGGGTCACAGATGACCCAGACCCTTGGTTTTCCATTTTTTTTTTTTTTTTTTTTTTCTGTGCTTAGTTCTGTCACAAAAACCTTTGTGATGTAATGGTTTGGGAGGAAAATATGTTGTACTTTCTGTCTTCCAGTGTAAGTCTGGATATGATGTCTGTGCAAGCTAACACAGGACCTCCATGGGAAAGCAAAAACTCCACTGCCATCTGGAGAGGGCGAGACAGCCGCAAAGAGAGGCTTGAGCTGGTTAAACTCAGCAGAAAACACCCAGAACTCATAGATGCTGCCTTCACCAACTTTTTCTTCTTTAAACACGATGAAAGCCTGTATGGTCCCATTGTGAAACACATTTCATTTTTTGATTTCTTCAAGGTATGACATCATCTGTGATCAGTCCTTTTTGTTTTTCTAAATGCAGTTGACCCTTGAACAATATGTGATTGAATTGCACAGGTCCACTTACAGGCTGTTTTTCTACCCCCCAATATATAGTCAGCCCTCTATTTCCCCCAGTTTTTGCATCCAACCAACCCAGATCAAAAATTGTATTTTTATCTAAGTCTGGGAATCCTCCATGGATGCAGAGGGCCACTGTGTGCATTGATCTGTGCCATTTTATATAAGGAATTTAATCATCTATGGATTTTGGTATCTGTAGGGGTCCTGGAACCAATCCTCCATGGTAACCAAGGGACAACTGTTTTGGAGGAGTCAAAAGTTACACGCAGGATTTGGAGATGGTGGAGGGAGCCAGCACCTTTAAACCCCATGTTGTTCAAGGGTCCACTGTATCTTAATTTGGGGAAGAGAAATCAAGGCCTATAACTTACAGGGGTTGGAAGATATTCACATAAAACTTGGTTGCTTCAATGTTAGACTTGTGATCTCTTTGTGAAATTTAGGACAGCATCAAAATAAACATTCAATGCTAAATCAGCATATTATATAATAGCACTTACTCAGTGGTGAAAGCAGTAGGCCAAATCTGGCCAAATCTAAGGGTGGTGAGGCTTTTTGTGTGGAGGGGAAGAGAATAATAAGAGTATAAAAAAGGAAATTTAATGGAGGTTCTTATATTTTACTGCTGTTTCACAGCATAAGTATCAAATAAACATTGATGGCACTGTCGCAGCATATCGCCTGCCATATCTTCTAGTTGGTGACAGTGTTGTGCTGAAGCAGGATTCCATCTACTATGAACACTTTTATAATGAGCTGCAACCCTGGAAACACTACATTCCAGTGAAAAGCAACCTGAGTGATCTTCTAGAAAAACTTAAATGGGCAAAAGATCATGATGAAGAGGTAAGATCAGTCTCCTTGTACCCAAATGTCATGGGTTCTTTTTAAATGTCTGCTCAGTACGCTCAGATATAGACCTCTACCTGTAAATAGGAAGCCCCATGGACAGCCAAATTCCATTCAGGATGAACACGGGCATTGTGGCTTATATTAACTGCCCAGTCTGCACATGAAATAAAAAACTAACCTTGGCCTTGACTATGCTCTCTCTTTGAGTCAGGTTGATCTGAGCCTCAAGCAATCATTCACTTCTACTAGGAACATGAAAGTTAAGATAGCTAGTCTGACAGGAGGAAAAACTAACTGTGTTATGGATTTAAATTAGATCACATAAAATAAACTTTGAACTCATTCCTGAAAATTTTTAAGGCAGTGCATTAAACTTAATCCTACATTTATTTTACAAAGTCATTAATACCTAATTAAATGTATTCCCTCACTCCAAAGAAGCTTAATTCAGGGTTTAATAGGACTTCTCAAGCTTTCAAGTCTTAAAAACCTCCCTTTAATTTTAACAAATATACTCTGTTAACTATTTTCTATACCATAAAAGACTACCCCCAAAGATATTTTTCCCACTATTGTCCTACTTAAATGTACTCTGAAACTCAGTTTTCATCTGTCTGTATGGGAAAAGTACATTTCATTAAAGGATTTTTTTTGTTCCCATAGGCAGAAAAGATAGCAAAAGCAGGACAAGAATTTGCAAGAAATAATCTCATGGGTGATGACATATTCTGTTATTATTTTAAACTTTTCCAGGTCAGTATTTTCTGAGAAAATTACATCTAACTTGTAATTGATTATATTATAGCACATAATATTTCACATAACAATGTCTAAAAGTATATTATGTAAGGAGATAAGTGTAGTCCTCTGTGGCTGAAAATCAAAGACAAACACTAAATAATGAAAATAGAAGAAAACGAAAGTTTAGCTAGCGGATAATGCTATAGTCTTAAAGGAAAATGATTAATGTTAGAACCATGTGGTATGTGGTTAGGAAATTGTCATCTGATTTTGTGAAATTACTGTGCATGGATTTATATTTTCTCTTCACACAATATTACTGCTGCCTTACCATTTATTTATCTATAGAGTGCAATGTCAATTTGGAACTGTTGTGCTGACTTCATATGAGCCATGATTTTTCTTAGAAATAATTTTCGTGGACCTAAGCATTTAGGGATCATAATCAAAGCATATCTGACGATTTGAAAGGTTTGTTTTTTTAAAAAAAGTATAGTAGTAAGCAAGCAATTTACTAATAATACTAGATATAAATTAAGCTATTTTTTAATCTCAGAATTGCAGGTATTGAGCCCCATATCATAGGCTCTACTACAATACACTAGCCTCTTCCCCGTTATAACCTTTCCTAGAGGATTGTGAAGGAATAGAGAGGGTGAAGGTATAAACTGAAGGAGCAGAGGGATTTGCTATCTAAATTCCTAAAGATCTACAGGGTAGTGTTCATTCATTCAACTCACATATACTAGTCTATAAGCACGTAGCCCAGAGCCTGGAACAGAGGGAACACGTAATGAATGAAGATGGTGACTGATTCCGTACAAGTCATGGTGATTAAGACAGAAATAGTCTCTGTACTCAAATTCTCAGTCTAGGGAATGTCATGTGCACAGTTATTTTTACTGCAAGGCAAAGTCAGTAAAAACTAAATTAAAAAATCACAACAACAATAATTTTTTTTAAAAAAACAAGTCATATAAATAAAGGATAAGGAAAGATCTCCTAGAAATAGGCAGCCAGTGTCTAAAGCACAGTTGCTTCTCAGAAGCTCTGTTAAATGTTTAAGGGGAGTATGGAGGACTTTGTCTATTATAACTTGACATGTGAGTAAAATGAGACCATATTCTAGTGAATTCCAGAATATCTAATTTGGTATATATAATTTAAGCATTTTTTAAGGAATGCTTTTTGTATTGTTGCCTATACAGGAATATGCCGGTTTACAAGTAAGTGAACCACAAATCCGAGAGGGCATGAAGAGGGTAGAACCAGAAACTGAGGATGACCTCTTTCCTTGCACGTGCCATCGGAAAATGGTAACCAGAACTAACCAATGTCAGAGTAACAACTACCTTGAATCCAAGCTTACATGCATTCCTTTTGTCATTCAGTCAGGCAACAACTATTTGAGTTTTTCCTGGAGCCTCCAAACAATTTATTCTGCCAGAGAGATAGATACAATAGATAATAACAAGGCAAAAGAAAGGATGCTAAGATGCAGCTAAGAAGATGTAGGAGCTCCCAGCAAAGTAATAACAAGACAAAAGAAAGGATATTAAGATGCAGTTTACTGAGAAGACATAGGAGTTCCTGGCAAAATGGAGGAAAGTCTTTTTCATGTGAGAATTCAGTTCTGATGGCACTTGAATAGATGTTTAATGTTTTAAAAGTATTTTTGCTTGTATCATGTAATAGCCTCATTTCCCTGTGAGATAGGTTTGGTGAAGTACATCATCCCAGTTTAGATGAGAAAATATATAACCATGATTATTCATGTTAACAGATTATTCATGAAAAGCAATCTCTGTTGATACCACTACATAGTGATTTTATTTATAAAAGGCAAATTCACATACAGAATTTTCAGGCTAAAAAGGACCTTAGGGGTCATCAGTAAATGCCTTCATTTTATGGTTAACAAAGCTAATCCCAAAGAAGAAATTAGTTCAGAATCAGCTGGCTAGGTTACAGCAAAGACCAAAAACCAGTCTCTTATCTTTAAATTGTGTGCCTAGTTGCATATAAAGATAGTGCAGAGGGGAAGAGTTGTTTTGATTATAGTTGGCTTTTGTTTGAAGGAATGTATATTGTATAAAACTGTGGTTTATTTACATATATATGATATAATATACACTGACATTTTTTTAAATCATTTTTTGTTTAATTTGGTTATCTTTTTTTTTTTAATTTTATTTTTTTTATTTATTTTTAAAGATTTTATTTATTATTTTTAGAGGGAGGGGAAGGGAGAGAGACATCAATGTATGGTTGCCTTTCACCTGCTTCCAGCTATTGACCTGTCTGGAGACCTGGCTTGCAACCTCTTTATGTGCCCTGGCTGGGAATCAAACCACCAACATTTGGGTTCACAGGCCGCCCCCTTATCCACTATGCTTGTGGCCTGGCTGGTGGCCAGGGCTTACGTTGACATTTTAAAAGCAACATCATAATAGTCAGAGTTTTGGTTATATTATTTTTGTTTTGTTTTGTTGAGAACTGCTTTGCTGCCAGATAGCCCTTCAGAGTGATACATCATCAACCAACTTTAACTCCTGTCAATGCTGCAAAACCATAAAATTATTTAAAGCCAGTGACAAAACAAATTGCCAGAATTGAAAGGTACCCTCTCACAGGGTCAGTGATTTGGTATCAGAACGTTTCCGTGGGCTCCAAAAGAAACTGGGAAGCTTCCGTTATGCACTCCTTTTTATTTTTTATCCTAGTCCAAGAGTTTTGAGAGGTTCAAATCATTCGAATGATTCAGTGACCTTTACAATTATATAAACCCTTAAATGTTTGGGTGCCACATCAGTAGCTCTACAAAACTCTACCTGTGTGCGATTCCAAAAACAGCTCTAGACCCTTCAAGTCTATAGCAGTAATTTGGCTTTTCTTTTCTTCTTTCAACTTTAAGAGAAAGCAATTAATAGACTAATGTAAGTCTTCCTGATATATGTATGACTTCTTGATGGCTCTAAATATTTTTTTTTGCTTCTTAATTTCAGGCCAAAGATGAACTCTGATATGCAAAATACCTTCTCTTCAAATAATGGTGCTCTGAAGAGTTTTCTTAACTGAAAATAATTTTTTTAAATATTAATTTCCATGAACATAAATTCTGCTGTGTGATTGTCTGGATAATGAAGATATGTTTCCTATTATGTAGTATTTCCATAACCTTTAAAGCATATTTTTAGAATTATATAATAAAACCACTTTTATTTTAAAGCCCTGTGTTATGCCAGTTATTACCTATGTTTAGATCATGGAGCAGTACAGAGGGAGTCTGGGTCCTAGACTCAGTGTGGAGCATCACAGCACCTACCACCTACCCAGACATGTGGTTTACATGACAAAGCAATAAATCTCTGTCTTGTTTACACTAATGTTTTGAATTTCAGTCACTCACAGATAAACCTAATTCTAACAACTATACCTTATAAGGCTTTTCATAACCTGGTCTCTGCCTGCATCTCTAATCAAATCTTTTACTGTTCACTAATTGTATACTCTTTAGCCCAGCAAAACTAATCCCTTACCATTCTTTCAGTGGCTTTTTTCTTACCTTCCTTGTGTATGTTTTCCCCTTGGTCTGGAATGCCATAACCCACTCATCTTCCTCTGGCTTAGATAGCCTTCAATGCTCATTTCAGGAATCACCCCTCTAAATCTTCCCATCTGTACACTTGTACCATTGCATTTGCCATGCTATGTAGTGGTGAAGTAGTTGGTTGTCACTTTCCCTTATGAAATTTTAAGCAGTTTGACTACGGAGACCATGCTGTTCTTCTATTTAGTAAAGCACCTCCAACTGGAAAGGCTCAATAAATATTGAATGGATGGATGACTAACTGAATGAAAATCAAGAGAATTAAAAAGGAACTAGAAATCCTAACACTGAACCATGATATTGAACCCCTGACTAGATGAGTGTTTTAGAAGCCCATCTATATCAGCGTTTCAGCTGGCATTGTTGGGAGAGGCCATGTTCAACTTAAGTGGGTTTTTTTTGAAGACTCAATGCATTTGCCCATTTCGTGAAGGGTGATTTACAAGTGAATCTCCCTTGCTTCACAAAATGTTTAGCGGGTTTTGGCCAATAATGGCATGACCCTCATACCCCACCCTCCCTATTCACTGGATCTCACCCAGTGACTCTTTTGTTTCCCCGGATGGAAAAAAGTCCTTAAAGGGAAACATTTTGCCAATGTGGAACAACAGAAGCACTAACAGGCATCAAAACTGACAGGTTCAAAAACTGTTTTGAGCAATAGGAAAAGCATAGTGATAGATACATTGCATTAAATGGAGTACTTTGAAGGTGACCATTCTATGGTCAAAAACTGCTCCTATCTTCTTGAGGCAAGAGGACTATCCAGTCATTTGCATAACCAAGACACTAGCTACCAGCCATAGATATGCAAAGTACCTCTCTCAGGAGAAATGGCTTACTTTAGTGTCCCACCAAAACTGCAAAGAGTGGGGGATTTTGACTCTCCCATTCTGTAAAAAACCTCCCTAGAACTCCCAACTCCAATCAGAAGAAACTTAGTAAGCTATATGGGCTCAGGCTGTTACAGAGTGGGAGAAAGCCAAAATCCCCCACTTTGCCATTTGGAAATGGTGGGGCGGGGGGTTGGGGGGGTATAAGGCTTAGGGGACTAGCCTTTGTCCTTTTCCTGCCAACAAAATAGGAGGGGCTTTATCCATTGGATAGTGACAAAAAGGTTTACAGTGACGTGCAATTGTCAGTAGTCAGAGCTGTTTACTGAACACATTAAGGCAAAGGGGATTTAAAATAGGGTGGCAGCCATCAATCTCTCCTGGATGGACCCACAGACTGACATGGGGCCTAAGGAACAGGAAAGAACTCACCTGGTTGGAGGTGGGGGGCAAAGCTGGGTGGTGAGGGAGATAAGCATCTAGTGCAGAAATAGTGAATTACATGCAGTATAGAAGAGTTAGGGAGTATGCACAAGATCCTCCCCTAATTGAGTACAGCAGCTGTGGGGAACTTTGTAAGAGTGGAAAATGCTAAGCTGTTCAGAAACTGTTGCGTTTCTGAAAGACAGTGTAAGTTCAGCCTTGCTTGGAGGAATCACACATGGAGACCACTGTGGAGTTAAATCATGAATTTATTGGTGTTATGGTGCAGCTTGAGAATGATGTTCAGAGACAACCAGATAAAATTTAGGGAGCCTTTATTAGAAGGCTAGCCAGCGGCTGCCCATCTTCATTCCACGCAGGGATTCCAGTGAACAGCCCCGACCAAGGGGTGCAGTCAGCTTTTATAGTCAATATATCCTGGGTAAGGTCACACAAACAACTAACTGGTCCTTACTCCTGACATCCTGGTTCTGCAGGGGAGCGGGGAGTTCTTGGCTGCTTACCTCTATTCACTGCCTACAGGTGTTTTTTGCTATGCAAGCATTCCTGCTATGCCTGGCTGACGGTGCAACTGCAACCCTATTTCTTCTAGCAAGGTAAGCTTGTGGGGAGGGTGAGGGAGGTTAAATTTTCCTTACCATTTCAATTGGGGGAAGAGAAAGGGGAATAGGGAAAATGGGAAGTGGCAAGGGAAGTGACAGAGAAGTCATCTTCCATCTGGCATCATTGGATTGGAGGGTTTTTTTATACAGACATTCTCACAGATACCTGGATCAAAGGAGAGTTAGTTTCTTTACCCAAATTTTATTGGCAAGAGAGTGTTAAGAGGGTCTATCTGATGGAGCCAGTCTTTCATTTACATCTCCCCAGGGATTCCCAGAGAAGATAATTTCATCAGCTCCTCCCTAAGAGTTTCCTGTCCTGTCCCATATCACATCCCCACCAGCTTAGAAGATATGTTAACATTGACTATTAGAGTTTTAGCTGAAGTCCAGGTACAATTAAAGTTCAAAGTATGTACTGTCTCCAGGTTGTCTGCCCCATCCTGACAGAGAGTACCTCTTGCTTATCTATCTTATTTAATTTTTTAATAAATTTTTGAAGATGTTATTTATTATTTTTAGAGAGCAGGGAAGGGAGAGAGGCAGAGAGGGAGAGAGACATCAATGTATGGTTGCCTTTCACCTGCCTCCAGCTAAGGACCTGCTGGAGACCTGGCTTGCAACCTGGTTATGTGCCCTGGCTGGAGAACCGAACCAGCAACCTTTGGATTCCCAGGCTGGTGCCTTATCCACTGTGCCACCAGCCAGGGCCTTGCTTATCTATTTTAAAAACTGGCCTGATTTGTCCCCAGCTGGGGTGGTGGGGGCGGTGTTCATCAGTTTTAATGGGCCTGTTCTTGCCCACAGCCAGGAATGACTCTTAATAACAGAATTTGGAAAAGGAAAGGTATTTTATTTGAAGTTATACAAATTTATATTAAAGGTGTAATTGTGCATTCAATCCCACTCCCTTTAAAAACACCCAAAATATGTTAAAATGACCCAAAATATACAGTCCTGTATGTGGAACCCCAGCAAAAACCTGATGTGTATTACTAGCATTATTGAAACTAGGAAAGGAGGAAAGACCTAGTTAGTTAAAGAGCAGCGCAGTCGCTCTGCAGGGGACCTCTGAAGGGACTAAGAGATTCCGAGACCCCTGGAGTCCATAGGCTCTGAGCAAGAAACCGCCAGCGGAAAAGACAGTTGACCCAAGATAAACTTGTGACACTAATTAGGGCAACCAGACAGCCCTGAGACAGGCCAATTAAGGCCTCAAGACCACCTCAGACCCCCACCCTAATAGCCAATCACTTACTGCTTATCTTATCTCCTGTGCCCGTGCTTGCTTACTCCGCTATAAAAATCCCTAGCTGTAAACTGTTATATCCAGACGAAAGCGAGACACCAAACGCTGGAGACTTTCAGGGATTCAAAGATGTTATTTATTGGCCAAACAACAGACCTGCGCAGGGGCGACCTCGATCTCATGAGGCGCGCACTGTTGCTTACAGCTAGGGCTTTTTATAGCAGAGCAAGCGAGCCAGGGCACAGAAGATAAGATGGTAGTTAGTGATTGACTATCAGGGTGGGGGGTCTGAGGCGGTCTTGAGGCCTTAATCAGCCTATCTCCGGGCTGTCTGGTTGCCCTAATATCTTGGTTCAACGGTCTTTTCCGCCAGCGGTTTCGTGCTCTGGGCCTATGGGCTCTAGGGGTCCCGGAATCCCTTTGTCCCTGCAGGGGACTCTAGGGGTCCCGGAATCCCTTTGTCCCTGCAGAGGTCCCCTGCAGAGCGACTGCGCTTCTCTTTAACTAGGTCTCTAAATAAGCTTCCTCCTTTCCTAGTTTCAATAATGCTAGTAACACACATCAGGCTTTTGCTGGGGTTCCACATTCCCTACTCCTCTTAGGGAATAATCAAACCCTTGATTCTTCTTCTGTGGGGAGTATGGTATATGGTTGGGATAAGACTATTAACTACTTCTATTTGCTCCTTTATGAAAGTTAGAAGTTTGTTTACTATTAAAGGCCCTATGGTAATAGCTAGTAATAAAAGCAAAAGGGGGCCAGCGATTGCAGATACTAGTCAACCAAGGGAATGTCTTAAAGATTGATTCATACCAGTGTGAGCTTCCTTCTTCCTTATTTCTATCTTCTCTTCTTGAGTTTCCTACTCCAAATGTTTCCCAATATCTTCCTTTCTATTGCCCTGTGTCACCTTTTTCACTTCAATTCCTTCACCTCTTGCTTCTTCCCTCTACACGATCCTTTAACTTGCACAGACCCTGTTCAACTTATATTGACCCTCTGCTACTTACACAAACCTTTTGCAACTTTCCTAGTCCTTTTAGTTTCTCCTTTTAACTCACTGAGAAATAAATAACCTACTTTCAAGTCTATTTTCTTCAAAATATATTGCCATAATTTACACCTTCTATTACCAAAACTATATATTCTTTCCCAACTTAATTAGTGTTATATTTGTCCTTCCCTCCTCCTGCTACCCATCCACCCTTGTTGACTAAGGTTTCACATCCCCATGCTTGACAATAGTACTCCAGCCCTGACCCACAACTCTGTCTTTTGCTGGGCAGAGGCTCAGGGCATCCGACGGAGGGGGTGTACTAGAGGGCTCTGTTTAAGGCCTGAGCATAGTCACATCGTTGGTCTACTCTATCCCCTTGTAGTGGGTAGTGACTAGTCCCTAGAGCAACATGTACTTGTAAGCCCGTTTTGTAACAGAGTTTGTCATCAAAGAACTTAGAAAAGTCAGTTTTGAGGGTCACTGGTCCATTATCCCAAGTGTTGTTTGTTGATATTATGGTTCCATCAGTAGTCCTTATCAGGACCCATTCTTTCCGTTCTAACATGGCAGCACCTGCCACCCAGCCAGCGAGTACTAAGTATGTGAGAAGGTGAGCTTTAAGGGCTGGTCTGGGTCCCTTCGGACCCTCCATCTCTGGGATTCTGTCTTGTGGTCGTCAGCTGGTCTCACATGGGAGAGGTGGATCCAATAAGGTTTCTTTGCTACCTTGACTGCAGTAGGGGTGCTTAACAGTATCTGGAATGGTCCCAACCACCAAGGTTCAAGGTTGTTCCTCCGATGGTTCAGAATCCATACCCACTGTCCAGGGTCTGGTGGCTCAGGCCTCGAGGTGCTGGTGCAGGTGAACTCGGCTATTCTTTGGTTCCGTAGTTCCCTCACCTCATTACGGATCAACTGGAGTGCCTGTAGGGACTTGAGGAAGTTATGATTAGCAACATTTACCTCTTCTCGGGAAAGGTGGGGAACCAAGGGAACTGGTTGTCCAAACATAAGTTCATAAGGGGTCCATCTATTCACATAAGGGGTGCATCTTACCCTAAGTAGGGTGAAAGGGAGTAGCTCTACCCAGTTTTCACCAGTCTCCTACCTTAACTTTATTAAGGTTTCCTTTAAAGTCTTATTCATTCTTTCTACCTGCCCCGAACTCTGAGGTCTGTAGATGCAATGTAGTTTCCAATTAATCCCTAGTCTCATAGCCAGCTCCTGGGATATCTTAGAGTCAAAGGCTGGCCCATTATCTGATCCTATGGCCACCGGTATTCCATACCTAGGTATCATGTCTCTTAGTAATATTTTACAGACTATGGAGGCAGTCTCCCCCTTGGTAGGGAAGGCCTCTGTCCAACCAGTAAAGGTGTCTACTAGCACTAACAAGTACTTATATCCTGACTTCCCTTGAGTCATCTCCGTGAAGTCCATTTCCCATAGCTCCCCAGGCGCCTTCCCTCTGTACCTCACTACCTGGGGCAATCTTCTATTGTGAGCATTAACTTTGGCACAGGTCTGACACCTAGAGACTATGGACTGGGCTATCTCCCTTATTTGGAACCCTTGATAGTATTTTCTAACGAGTTGTTCCAACTTGTTTTGTCCCAAATATGAGCTTGGGTGGACGTCTTGAACTATTTCTCTAAATACCCCCTGTGGTAGATACAGCCTAGAATCTGGAAGCTTAATCCATCCCTCCTTATTCTTTCTTCCCCCTATCCGCTCTCCCTCTTGCTCCTCTTCTAGAGTATAGCTAGGGTTGGGAGGTAGTGTAGGTTGAGGAAGTAAAGGCAGGAGGCTTGCAGAACTTCCCTCAGCTGCCTCCTTAGCTGCGGCATCAGCAAAGTGGTTTCCTTGGATAACAGGGGAGTGCCCCTTCTGGTGTCCCTTGCAGTTTATGATAGCAACTTTTGTTGGCAACCATGGGGCATCTAGGAGGGCCAAGATCTCTGCGCAGTTCTTGATTTCTTTCCCTCCTGCTGTTAAGAGTCCTCTTTCTTTGTAGAATTCTTGGCTTAGGACTCCTAGGGCTATTCCTTCCTTCTCAGCTATGAACAGCTGAAAGGGTTTTGTTACATCAGGCAGAGCCAGTGCTGGGGCTGCAACTAAGGCTTCCTTGAGTGCCTGAAAAGCTCTTCTTTCTATTTCTGTCCATCAAAATTGTTCTTCCTTTCCCCTCGTGAGCTCATGTAGGGGTTTGGCTAATTCTGCAAAACCTAGGATCCAGAGTCTACAATATCCTACTGCCCCCAAGAACTCTCTCACTTGCCTCTTGCTGGTTGGTTCCGGGATCTGTAAAACAGTCTGGATTTCCTGGCTGGATAACATCCTTTGTCCCGCTTGTAAGTTATACCCCAAGTAACTTACAGTTTGGGTGACAATCTGGGCCTTCTTGGCAGAGACGCGATACCCCATCTGTTGTAGGTCTTGTAGTAAGTCCAAGGTGGCCTTCTCTCACTCCTCCTTATCTTGTAGATGCCAGGAGGATGTCATCCACATATTGGAGCAACACCACACTCGGATGAGCAGAGCGAAAGACCTGCAAATCTTTACTAAGAGCTTCATTAAAGATGGTGGGAGAGTTCTTAAACCCTTGGGGAAGTCTGGTCCAGGTGAACTGTCCTATTAGTCCATTCTCTGGGTCATTCCACTCAAATGCAAAAATCTCTTGGCTTCTAAGGGCCAAAGGAATACAAAAGAATGCATCTTTCAAGTCCAACATTGTATAGTAGGTATGGGTAGGGGGCAATGAACTCAGCAGGTTATAGGGGTTAGGCACCGTTGGATGTATAGTCTCTATCCGGATATTTACCTCCCTTAAATCCTGTACAGGGTGGTAATCCTGGGTCCCAGGCTTCTGGACCAGCAACAAGGGGGTGTTCCAGGCTGACTGGCACTTGCGGAGGATGCCTGCCTCCAGTAAGCGCTTTAGGTGTCGCACTATGCCTTGCTTGGCCTGGGCGGACACTGGCTATTGCCTCACCCTACTGGGCTGGCAGTTCTCAACAGCTGCACTACCACCGGCGGCTGGTGGGCCGCTAACCCCGGTGGGTTATTTTCTGCCCATTCTACGGGTACCTGTGTCAGCAACTCATCCGGTAGGTACCCCCTCTGTCCCAACCTCACCTTGTGAGACCGTAGCGAGCAAGTACTCTTCTGACAGGGGAACGGTCACCTCCAGGCTGACTCCATCTTCCTAGTCCTGGGTGACCTCCCCTCCTTGTGTGAAGGAGATGGTAGCTTGCAATTTCTGCAACAAATCTGGCCCAAGCAGTGGGTAGGGACAGTCCGGAATGACTAGGATGGAATGAGTTATGGTGCCTCGTCCTAAGTTGGTGATTCTCACAGTTGCCCATGGGTAAGCCTCTGCTTTTCCCGTTGCCCCTACTATTTTTGTGGTTGACTTTTGTACTTGCCCCTGTGGTTTCTTTAAAACTGAAAAAGTGGCTCCCGTGTCAACAAGGAAATCTATAGGCTTCCCTTCGACTGTCAATGTAACCAGGGACTCCTGGGAGCCAATAAAGATGGAGTCCTGGCCCCATCAGTCCAAAGTCTGGAGCAGGACCGATGGGTGGGGCTCCCCATCTCTGATTCTCTGGATCGGCTCGTTTTAGCTTTGGGCAATTTCTTTTCCAATGTCCTTTCTCTTTGCAGAAGGCGCACTGGTCCTTGCCTGTGTCTGCTCGTCCGCCCTGTTTTTTTTTTTTGTTGTTGTTGTTGTTGTTGTTGTTTTTCCTCTATATTTACTTCCTTTCCCTTTTTCTTTTCTGCTGGTGCCTGTGCAGCCACTAGAATTTTAGCCACCTCTTTCACCCTGCCTATTTCTGGATCATCCCTGTTGACAAACACTTTCTGAGCTATTTCCAAGAGCTTGCTTCTATTTTCTCCTTCAAATCCTTCGATTTTCTGTAGCTTCTTTCTAATATCTGATGCGGCCTGAGTCACAAAAGCAATATTTACTAGTCTCCTGTTTTTCTCTGCCTCTGGATCTAATGGGGTATATACTCGGTATGCTTCCATTAACCTCTCTAGGAAGGCAGCGGGAGATTCTTCTCTTCCCTGAATGACTTCGTTGACTTTACTAAAATTTGTAGGCTTCCTAGTCGCCGCCTTTAGTCCCTTAAGTAGAGCCGGGCGGTACTGGAGGAGCGCATCCCTTCCCCCTGAGGTATTGGGGTCCCAATCAGGGGGTTTGGAAGGCAGGATATCTTCTAGTTCTCTCCTGCCCGCCACAGTCTCCTCTTCCTCCCCCAACACTGCCTTTGCAGCTTCCCTTACAATCCTATCCCTCTCTTCTGAGGTAAAAAGAGTCTGCAATATTTGCTGGCAGTCATCCCACGTTGGCTGGTGGGTTCTGAAAACCGTTTCCAGAAGGGAAATCAACCCCTGGGGTTTTTCAGAGAACGGGGGTTCTGATATTTCTAATTATAAAGGTCGCTAGTGGAGAAGGGGACATACATTAGCCAGAGAGGAGCTCTCAGCGGTGCATCTGGTGCTGGGGGCGCCTCCCGGAACGGTAAGATGGTGGTGCCTGCCCCTGAAGGAGGCAAAACTCCGGGACCGCTCCGGGCGTGTCCATCACCGCTTCCTGCATCCTGTCCTGCCCGCCGCCTTCACTCCTCACCATGTGTAAGGCAGCGGGGAGACCCGCCTGAGGTGCCCTAAACACACTATGACCGGCACATAAAGCCAAGAGCAACCCTTGCTGCTGCTGCTTTTGCTGCCACCGCCGCTGCCGCCGCCGCCACCCACCACAGCCAGTCCCGGCTGCTGGCTCCGGCCCCTTGTGTGCGACCGAGTGTCTGTGAGAGGCAGACAGCCACACTCCCCTTCGTCTCCCTCCCCTCCCCCCTGACATTTTCTAATATACCCGGGCCGCTCGGTAGCAATGTCGACCCAGACATCTATATAGAGGTACTGGTCTGGATGGGGAACCCTGTATACTGTGGCTCGAATAGCAAAAAGAGTAGGGAGGTCAAAGGTTCCCTCCGAGGGCCATCCAATGTTGAAGGTTGGCCATTCGAGTTGGCTCAAGGTTCTGAGGACCTCCGGGTCTGGAGGCGGTCCCCATACCTACTCGCTCGCCTCTGGAAATCGGAAAAGTTCTGAAGGAGGCAGTCCAGTGGGGACCCGGGGACCGATGCCTGTTGTCCCATGCTGATCAAGGCTGATATCCAGGGAAGGCACAAACTTATAATGCAAATCAAAAGTAGTACAAGTAATACGATTTCTCTCACTGTGCACAGACAAGGACATGAAGTTGCACTCGCTCGCCCGCCTGGCCTGCCCTCTCTCAAGGTAATGTCGGTCTTAGCTAAGGTTGCCCGAGCAAAATTCCGGGTTAACTGCCAACCGTTATGCCATATGACCTGACACAGGAACCGCAGGTTGGGGCCCACTCAAGTCCCATAGGTTTCCCCGTGGGACTGTAGACACTTACTTTCGCTACACACACACACACACACACACACACACACAGAGCCGGCACTCATTCTCACCCAGGGAGCAGCGCAGCACAGCGCAGTAGACTGGTCACCAAACATCAAAACTCCACAGGCGGCGTCCCGCCTCTTGGGAGTCCCTGGGTGGACTGCGGCAGCGTCCCACCTACCACCTCAGGGTCAAATTACTCCGGAGCACTCAACCAAAAAGAGGATCCTCATCAAACACTTACCCAGCTCGAGCTGCCCGTCCAGTCTCCAAGCCAAAACTCCACTGAGGGAGATCTCGCTGGGGCCTCCAAATGTTATATCCAGACAAAAGCGAGACACCAAACGCTGGAGACTTTCAGGGATTCAAAGATGTTATTTATTGGCCAAACAACAGACCTGCGCAGGGGCGACCTCGATCTCACGTGGCGCGCACTGTCGCTTACAGCTAGGGCTTTTTATAGCAGAGCAAGTGAGCCAGGGCACAGAAGATAAGATGGTAGTTAGTGATTGACTATCAGGGTGGGGGGTCTGAGGCGGTCTTGAGGCCTTAATCAGCCTATCTCCGGGCTGTCTGGTTGCCCTAATATCTTGGTTCAACGGTCTTTTCCGCCAGCGGTTTCGTGCTCTGGGCCTATGGGCTCTAGGGGTCCCGGAATCCCTTTGTCCCTGCAGGGGACTCTAGGGGTCCCGGAATCCCTTTGTCCCTGCAGAGGTCCCCTGCAGAGCGACTGCGCTTCTCTTTAACTAGGTCTCTAAATAAGCTTCCTCCTTTCCTAGTTTCAATAATGCTAGTAACACACATCAGGCTTTTGCTGGGGTTCCCATGAACGACAGGCGCGACTCTCATTTGGTAGCCCTGGTGGGTGTTGGGTCCTCGGACCCTCTGAGAGTTCGCCCCTGCGCAGGTTAAAACTCGGCCAATAAATAACATCTTTGAATCCCCGAAAGTCTCCAGCGTTTGGTGTCTCGCTTTCGTGCTCGCGCATAACACTGTCTAATTAGCCTAGTCTTAAAATAAACAAGTGGTAACATTTTTCAGAAACACAACAGTACACAAATTAGCATTCCAGTTCTAAATTCTAAGTTTCTGGCAGCTGCTGTATTCAGGGGAGTACCTTGCACACACTCCCTAACTCTTCTTATACCACATGTGATTCCCTGTCTGCGCAAACTGCATGTCTCCCTCGCCCTCTTCACCACCCCTCTCCCAAACCAGGTGAGCTCTTTTCTGTCTCTCAGTCTGCCTGTCTGCACATCCATTCAGGGGGAGCGGAGAGAGAGACCACATGTGTCCCTGAATGTCATTCTCGGGGAGCCCCTCTGCATGTTCATCTGGGGAAGGCCCTCTGTATGTTCATCCAGGTGAGAAGGTGTAAGGGTGTGAGAGACAGACTGCATGTCTGCTGCCCTACCCTATTTTAAGCCATAAAGGTGGCCTGTGATTCAGTGGTAGAATGACCAATATTGGCCACATAAATTGAGTAGCCCTGTAAATTCTTTCATCATCCAACTGGCAACCCTTTGGTTCTCAGGCCAGCACTCAATTCATGAGCCATACCAGCCAGGGCTAATATCCTTATTCTTATTCCTAGTTTATTAATATTTGTTCAGTTGTTATTGATATTGGGGTTGTTGTTGCATTTCTGCAATTTCTAGTTCTCTGTTTTTTATTTTAAATTTCATATTTTAATGTTCTCCTTCCCTACTCAATATAGCCTTCCTCCTGTCTTATTTTTGTTTTAATTGTATTTTCTCCTGCCGCAACCCATGAGGAGTGGAGGTCCCTAAGTGGTAAACAGGAGATTGAGAAAGACACAACACAGTGTAGAGAAAATCAGGGTCCAGGTGGAGCATTGCCCTCGGATGGAGATACAATGACCATGAACATGGTCTTCATGTTTATTTCATAAGGGTTGGTCAGATAAAGTTCAAGGAGGTTGTGCAGCTTAAGAGAACACTAAGGGCAAAGATTGTCCCATTCCCAGGCTATCTAAATAATAAATGTTTCTTCTGCAACAGTCACAGCAGCATTCAGCTGAAGCTTGGGGTTATCTATTATTCCCTTCTCAACTCCCACTGGTTCTGGCTGCCTTCCCCTGCTGGTCTGCTTCTGCTTTGCAGATGCAAGCAATCAAGTGCACCTTGCCAGCACTCATTCTTAGCTTTTGATGTCAGCTGTCACCATTCCCTACATTCTCCCTTTCTTAGCTTGGTTTCTAACATTTATGCTTATTATTTATCCACTATCTAGCCTCTCAAAAATTATTATTTTTCTTTAGACATCTCACAATCTCCATTTTCTTTCTTTTTTATATTATTCTCTTTCTACCTTTATTAATCTTTGCTCATATGTCATGGATATCACTATGGTGGTTGTTTTTCTTCAATTTAGTTTCTATTTTTTCACTACTTTTTTCATTTTTTCTCCAAACCTCATATTGTATTTTTCCCTGTTCTTACTCCATTTTGCCCTACATCCTCCTTATTTTATTTATGTTGTAAATTTTATTTTCTCCTTTTCTTCACCTTTTTTCTATTCCTATTTTTATTATTTCTACACTCTCAAAATTATTTCTCTTTCCATTATTCACCTCATATTCTTTTTTCTTTTCATATGATATTTTTATTTTCTTTCCACCTATATTAATATTAGATCTTTTGTTGTTAACATCATGATAGGGATTAGGAAGTATTTTTTGCTGGTGTGGGTTTTGTTTGATGGATTGTTTTGTTCTCTTCTGTCAGCCTCTGTACAACATCATATAAGACTTGGTGAGGGAAAACCAAAAAATACTTGGTAAAGGATGGAACTCTCAGTCAGCCAGTGGAAGTGAATAACCCATCAACGAATGAGCCAAAAACAATCAAAATCCAGTTACAATGAAAGGACTGCATAAACTGCATAAAAAAATATCCCTAGAACATTAACCTCAGGAGTTCAAGGAGACTAAGTTCCATGGGACTACTACCAAAGAAGGCCATCCCACAAAGACAGGGAATCAAAGCAGAACCATTCTAAAATGCAGAAACAAACAAAAACAGTCACGCAAATTGGGGAGACAAAAAAACAACCTCCAATCAAAAGAAAAGAAGGAATCTCCAGAAAGAGTGCTAAGTGAAATTGAGGTAATCAATTTATCAGACACGGTGTTCAAAGTAATGGTTATAAGGATGATAAAGGAACTCAGTGAGAACTACAAGGAACTTAGTGGGAACTATATCACCATGAAAAAGGACATAGAAACTATGAATAAGAATCAAGAGAAAATGAAGAATACAATATCTGAAATGAAGTATATATGAGGAGGAATTAAAAGCAGGCTAGATGAAGCAGAGGGTCGAACCAGTGAGTTGGAATACAAAGAAAAAAAAAACAAAAAAAACCCCCACCCAGTCAGAGCAAAAAATAAAAAAAAAATATTTATAAAGAATAAAGATAGTTTAAGGGAGCTTCAGGACAACATGGTATGTAACAATATCATAGGGGACCCCAGAAAAAGAGGAAAAATAGCAAGGGTTAGAAAACCTGTTTGAAATAATACTGATAGAAAACTTCCCTAACTTGGTGAGGGAAAAAGTCACACAAGTTCAGGAAGCATAGAGGGCTTCAATAAAGATGACTCCAAAGAGGCCCGCTCCAAGACACATTAAAAAATGGCAAAATTTAAAGACAAAGAGAGAATCTTAAAGGCAGCAAGGCAGAAACAGCTAGTAACTTAAAAGGGAGCTCTGAAAAGGCTATCAGCTGTTTCTTAACAGAAACACTATGAGCCAAAAGGAAATGGCATGAAATATTCCAAGTAATGAAAATCAAAGACCTTCAACCAACACTATTCTACCCGAAAAGTCTCTCATTTAAAATGGAAGGTGAAATAAGGAGCTTTCCAGACAAAAAAATGTTGCAATAGTACATCTCCATCAAACTACTATAGCATGCTTTAAAAAGGTGAAGAAAAAGAGACAGAGAGGATACAGGCACAAACAGAAAAAACGTCAATGAATAAATACCTATCAACAATAACCTTAAATATAAAATCCTCCAATCAAAAGACATAAGGAGATCCAAGATGGCAGAGAAGTAAGTGGAAGCAATAATAACCTCCTCCCAGGAATAATCAGGCATTACAACTAGATTGTACACAAATTATCCTAAATAACTAATTGAACACTAGCTGGAGAGAAACCTTATAACCATGAACAGAAGAAATCACTTCACCACAAGACTGGCAGGGAGTGTGGAGGAAGCACTAGACAGCTGCCTGGGCTCCCATGGACAGCAGCTGAAGTTCCAGAGGGATATTTCAATGGCATGGGGGTTCCACCTGAGAAGTGAGGGGTCTAAACCCCAAGTTTAGCTTTCTAGCCTGCAGCACCAGAGCTGAAAAGAAATTCGAAAAGCAGGAGTATTTCTATCTGCCAGGGAGAAAGAGCAGGAAACTCAGAGAGCCTCTTAATGAGCCAACATGCTATATTTTATTTGCAGCCACTTACCCTGACCTCTGTCAGAGAGAGGGCAAAGTAGACTAGAGACACTTGAGGAGACCCTGGGATAGGTGGCTCTAGGGAGAGAGCCAAAGGAGCAACTGACAGCATCCCTCTGCTGAGTCATTCCCCATGCTGCAAAGGCCATATTTCTCAGGCAGAGCACTCTACTCTGAATGGCATTAGCCTGAGGAGAAAGAATATCCCCACCTGTAGGAATTAATTTGTCACACCCTATAGAGCTTAAGTTGGGCTGCTCATTACAGCCATATCATTGATTATTTTAACAACTAAGATAGATCTCTGGGAGCTCTATGAGACTTCAGCTAACCTTCCATAGGGCCAGATGCTGGTAAAAACCAGCTGTGGTGTGTATCTTGGTTCTTTCTGCACACAAACAGGCCAAGCAGAGGGAGCCACATGCTACTGGTCACTGATAGTTCCAAAGAGGTTGACCAAAGCCAATTACAAGCAGCATCTGACAAAGGTCTATACCAGAGTCTTTGCAGATCTACTAAATACATAGAAACAAAAACAAAGCAGCCAAGACAGGAAGATAAAGAAACAGACTCCAAATTAAAGAACAAGAGAATTCTCCAAAGAAGAACTAGATGAAATGCAGACAAATGACTTATCAGTAGAGACTTTGGAGAAATGATTATAAAGATACTCAACAGCATGAAAAAAGACACTAGAAACAATAAAAAAGGACCAATTAGAAATAAAAAAGGGAAATATCTAAAATAAATAATACACTGGGAGGAATAAGCAGTAGGTTAGATGAAGTAGAGGATGTAATCAGTGATTTGGAAGAAAAAGTAAAATAAAAAGACACCCAGGCAGAGCATGAAACATAAAAAGAATTTTAAAATGAGGATGGCTTAAGAAATATTTTGGACAGAATGAAGCCTATAAACATCCATATCATGGGAATAGTAGAAGAAGAGATTGAGTAAAAGATTGAGAACTTATTTCAATCAATAGTTGAAAAACTTCTCTAATCTGCTGAAGAAAAAAGAAACATATCTGGAAGGTCTGTGAGTACCAAACAAGCTGGACCCAAAGAGGCCTATACCATACACATCATAATTAAAATGACAGGAGCATCAATTAGACTGTCATCTGATTTCTCAACAGAAATATTTTAAACCAGAAGGGAGTGGCATGAAATATTCAAAGTGATGAAAAGCAAAGATCTACAACAAAGGCTGATTTACTCAGCAAGACTATCATTTAAAACTGAAGGAGAAATAACTAGTGTCACAGACAAGAGAAGGCTAAAAAAGTTTTTAAAAATTTTTTAAAACTTTAAAAAAGATTTTATTTCTTATTTTTAGAGAGAGGGGAAGGGAGAGAGGCAGAGAGGGAGAGAGATATCAATGTATGGTTGCCTTTCACCTGCCTCCAGCTATGGACCTGACTGGAGACCTGGTTTGCAACCTGGTTATGTGCCCTGGCTGGGGAATCAAACCAGCAACCTTTGGGTTCACAGGCCAGTGCCTTGTCCACTGTGCCACCAGCCAGGGCATTAAAGAAGTTTTTTAAATCAGTATTGCAATAAATGATAAAAGACTTGTTTTCAGAAGAAGAACCCAGGATTGGTATAGCTCAGAGCACTGGGAATCATACAGCAAACTAAAATGCCACCACCAGTTTATTCTACATTAGAGGATATGTCTGGGTTGTAAACCAGGTCCCAAAATGGAATGTGTAAGAGGCAACCAAACAATTTTTCTCCTACACATTGATGTAGCTCTCCCTTTCTTTTTCCCTGTCTTCCAGTCTCTCAAAAATATAAATAAATAAATATTTAAAGAAATTGATGAAGAAAATGAGAAAAGAGAAATACAAGATTTCTGGCTAAGATGGAGTCATAGGTAGACACGCTTCACCTCCTCAAGCAACCATAAAAGAATTAAAACTAGATCTCAAAACAAATAACATAAAAAATCAAGCTATAAGAAAGTCCAACAACCAAGGATTTAAAGAAGCCAGATTCAGCCTGAGGAGTATGAGGGGCAAATTCCTGGAGATGGGTGGTGAGGTATAGAAATGTATGTTATGAGGAGGTGGCATTGCAACAAGTGATCCTACATTCACATATGATGGATAAAAATCAGAAGAGATATCCCTGGCTGGTGGCACAGTGGATAAGGTGCCGGCCTGTGAACCCAAAGATCGCTGGTTCGCTTCACAGTGATTCCCAGGGCACACATAACCAGGTTGCAAGCCAGGTCTCCAGCCGGGTCTGTAGCTGGAGGCAGGTGAAAGGCAACCATACATTGATGCTTCTCTGTCTCTACCTCTCTCCCTTCCCCTCTCTCTTCCAAAATAATAAATAAAAATCTTAAAAATAAAAATCAGGAGGGATACCTTGGAAGGAAGTGATCCCTGCCCCAAACATGACCACACAACCCAGGGTTCCAGGACCAGGAAGATTAATCTCCATTCTTTTTTTTAAAGATTTTATTTCATTATCCTTAGAAAGAAGGGAAGGGAGAGAGGCAGAGAGGGAGAGAGACATCAATGCATGGTTGCCCCCCACCCACCTCCAGCCACAGACCCGACCAGAGACCCAGCCTGCAACCTGGCCTTAGGTCCCAGCTGGGGAACCGAACCAGCGACCCCCAGGTTTGCACACCAGTGCTCTATCCACTGTGCCACCAGCCAGAGCTAATCTCCATAATTTTTTAGTGTAAAAACTAGTGGGTGTTGGAGTAGTGAAGAAACTGTCAGATTTTTAGGACACCCGGCTTAAAGAATTTAGAATGTTTGCAAACACACCTACTCTGGGATTCAACCCCAGAGCAAAGGCTGGAAGGGTGCCATTTGCATATGGGAAGTGGGTGAGTTGACTGGAAATGGAGGGAATGCTAGGTAAACCTCTACAAGGTAGTCAGCAGCAGTATCCCTTCTCCAAGACCTCCCTTACTCAATGCCACAAGCAGTGAAGTGGTTGCCCAGCCCTGACAATTACCTAAGGTTCCACCCACACAATTATTGCCTTTTCTGCAATAGATGCTGCTGCTAGGACAATGAGTCAGAGCAACTCTACCTAATACACAGAAACAAACACAAAAGCCTGCCAAATTGAGGAGCAAAGGACTATGGCTCACATGAAAGAACAGCTGTGAGGGAAAAGGGGGAGAATGGAGAAAATGGTGCAGGGATTAAGAAGCATAATTGGTAGGTACAAAATAGATAGGGTGATATTAAGAATACTATAGAAAATGGAGAAACCAGTGAACTTACACATATGACCATGGACATGAACTATGAGTGAGGGTTACTGCTGGAGGGAAGGCGAGTATTGGGTAGAGGAAATAAAGGAGAAATAATTGAGACTATAATAGCATAATCAATAAAATATGTTTATAATAAATTATTTATAATTAACTTTTTATGGTGTCTGATAAAAAAAAAAACAGAGAAAAATAGTATGAAAATAAAATGACACTAAATACATATCAATAATCACCTTAAATGTAAGTGGCTTAAATATGCCAACCAAAAGACACAGGATAGATGAATGGAAATAAAACAAGACTCATATATATGCTACTTCCAAGAGACACATCTTAGATCAAAAGATACACACAGACTAATAGTCAAGGGATGGAAAAAGATATTTCATACAAAAAACAAAAAAAACAAAACAGAAAGAAAGCTTGGGTAGCAATATTTATATCTGAAACAGTAGACTTCAAAACCAACATTATGATTAGAGACAATGAAGAACACTATATAATGATAAGGGAACAATCCAAGAAGAAGATATAACCCCAGTAAATGTTTAAGCACCCAACATAGGAGAGAAAGACAGCAACACAGTCGTAGTTGGGGATTTTAACACACCATTGGCTTCAGGGATAGATCTTCTAGGCAATAAATCGACAAGGAGATAGCAGCCTTAAATGGCACTAGATCAAATGGATTTAGTTGTTATCTTAAGAGCATTTCATCCCGAAACAGCAGAATATACATAATTTTCAAGTGCACATGGAATATTTTTTAAGATAGCCCAATGTCAAGGCACAAAACTATTGCTTCCAATTTTAAAAGATTAAAATCAGACCCTGGCTGGTATGACTCAGTGTATTGGTGCCAGCCTGCGACCCCAAGGGTCACTGGTTCAATTTCCAGTCAAGAGACATAACCAGGTTGCAAACCAGGTCTCCAGCCAGGTTCCCAACTGGAGGCAGGCGGAAGGCAACAATACATTGGTGTTCCTCTCCCTTTCTTTCTCCCTCCCTGCACTTCTCCCTAAAAATAATAAAATCTTTTAAAAATTAATATTAAAATTAAATAAATAAAATATTGATATCATATCAAGCATCTTCTAGGACCAAAATGCTATGAAACTAGAAATCAAGCTAAAGGAAAACACTGAAAAACGTTAAAAGATATGGAAGCTAAATAACATGTTATTAAACAATGAATTGATCAACAACAAGATCAAGGAAGAAATCAAAAGATGTCTTAAAATAAATGAAAATGAAGACACAACAATTCAATTTATGAGGGCCACTGGGAAAGCAATCCTCTAAAAGAAATCCATAGCATTACAGGCCTATCTGAAAAAACAAAACAAGAAAAAGCTCAAATAAACAATCTCATTTCACACTTAAAGGAACCTGAAAATAAAACAACAAACTAAGGCCAGAATAAATAAAGGAAGGAAATAATAAGTATCAGAGCAGAAATAAATGAAACAGAATCTAAAAAGTACAATATAAAGATCAATAATTCCAAGAGCTGATTCTTTGAAAAGGTAAACAAGATTGAGAAACCTTTAACCAGACTTATCAAGAAAGGACCCAAATAAATAAAATCATAAGTGAAAGAAGAGAAATAGTAATCAACATCAAAGAAATACAAAGGATTGTAAGAGAATATTATGAACAACTACATAACAACAAACTGAACAACCTGGATGAAGTGGATAAATTCCTAGAAGAATATAATCTTCCAAAACTAAGCCAGGGAGAATCAGAGAATCTGAATAGACATATTACATGTGGTGAAATTGAAACAGTGATACTACTACTACTACTAATAATAATAATAAACCTCTCAATGAACAAAAACCCTGGACTGGATAACTTCACAGGGGAATTTTACCAAATATTCTGAGAAGACCTAACACCTCTACTTCTTAAACTATTTCATAAAATTCAAAAGGAAGGAAGGCTCCCAAATTTTCCTTATCTGCTTGAAGATATCAGTCACCCAAGGAATAGGATCATTCCATCTGTTCTCTGTCTTAAATTAACTCTGTATTTCCTTGGGAGCAATCCTTTGGTATTTACTAACCTAATGTTTGTTGTGACTTTATAGACCATAATGAACATGAATAATGACAATCCACTATATCTCCAGCTCTTGCAATTTAAAGGTTTTCAGGTTAATTTCATTTGTAATAAATATTTAATTAATTCCAAAAAGTAATAGCTAGAAAATTAGGAGTCAATAAATGTTAAAAAAAAAAGATGTATAATTCAGGAAGACACTTGAAATAAATGACAAGTGGTTTTCTGGATTTTATTCTTTACATGTTCTGTGGCAGAAAAGAGGGCAATCACCAACCACACTGTATTTAGAGAAGATTTATTAATTCAAGAAATATTGACTTGCCAGGCATTAGTCCACATACAGGAGAGTCAAGGTAAAACTTCAAGA
>PVIW01009350.1:27046-56020 GCA_004026585.1 Noctilio leporinus
TGGGGGGGGGGGGCGGTTTAGGGGAGCCTGAGGATGGCTGAAGGAGCCAGGGAAAAGAATAGTAGAAGACAGAAAGATAGGAAGTAAGGGGACAGACCCTATAAAACCTTGGCACTCATTGTAAAGCCTTTTGGCCTTTGATTATAAGTCCGATGAGAAGTCTTTGGAAGGTTTCAAGCCAAGGGTTCTATTTTTCAATTGGATCTAGTTGGCCTCTGTGTTAACATACAACCTACAGAGGTGTGTGTGTGTGGGGGGGGGGACCGTGAGAAGAAGGGAACATCTACCAGATCATTTCAATAATCAAGGCTAAATTGATGGTGGGGCTCAGACTGGTCTCTTAGAAATATGAGACCTGATTGGATTCTATGTGTATTTAAAAATAGAGCCAACAGGATCAACTAATTGTGGGGAATGAGAGTCAGAGTTGACTGTTTTTTTATTTTTGACAATTTTTATGTGTTTATTTGAGCCAAACTGACAATGCCTAATGGGAAACAAAATCTTAGTGGGTTGAGAAAATACTCCAGAGAATGGCAGTATTGCACTCTAATTTATACATCAGAGTCAAAGGAGAAGGTGTAAGAGGGTTACATGAAATTCATTGATGGTAGATTAGGGATACAGGGGAAGGCAAAGGGGGGAAATCTCTGATACTGGATAAAAGCTAAAACAGATCTGTTTCTTTTATTTATTTTTTTAAATTTAACTTTGTTGTTGAATCACATCCATCTCCTTTTTACTCCCCTCTGTTCTCTTCCCCACCCACCCACTCCTCCACAAAGCCAATCCCTCATGTTGTCCATGTCCATGGTTCTTCCACACTAGGTTCTTGCCAAAACTGCTCCTCTTCTTTGCCGATTCCTTCCTCTTCTCCCTGCCCTCCTTCCCCCTGCACATTGAAGGTCTATTCACTGTATTCATATATCTAGTTCTGTTTTGCTTGTTTGTTTTGTTCATTATTATCCTGTAATAGTGAGATCATATGGTATTTGTCCTTCATTGACTGGCTTATTTCACTAAGCATAATACTTTCCAGTTCTACCCATGTTGTTGCAAAGGGTAGGAGTTCTTTCTTTCTTTCTGCTATATAGAATTCCATTGTGTAAATGTACCAAAGTTTTTTGATCCAATCATCCACTGATGGGCACTTAGGCTGTTTCCAGCACTTGGCTATTGTAAATAGTGCTGCCATGAACATAGGGATACATAGGTTCTTATGAAATGCTGTTTCAGGAAGAGTTGACTATTTTTTCACCTGTTAGAATGAAATAGCTGGGATGGAGAAGGTTCCAGAGTGGAACATGCTGGCATTTAAACAGTGACACAAAGTTGATTATGTCGCCATGGAATGAGGTGACCCACTCATTGTTGACATCAGGGGGAAACTCCCGCTCCCAGCTTGCTCCGCGCTCTCATGTTCCAGGGCGGGGCCTGAGCTGCCGCGCTGGTATCACACAATGGGGTTTGCAGCTGGATGGTTCCTTGGAGCACGGAAGTTTGCTCTTAGAAGTCTGTAAAGAGCGGTGAGGTGCTACGGGTTCTTTTCCCTTACTGGGTGAGTGCTGCGACAGCTGCAGTTGGCACTACTACTTGGGGAACGGTCTTTCAGGGGAGTGCCAGAATGCGTGGAGGCTCCGTTCTGAAGTAGTTAGGGCCCCAGCTGTCGCCTCACAGGAGCAGTTGTGAGGCTTTCAGTTTGAGTTCGTTCCCCGCGGGCACCTACCGCGGTATCATTTGCCTGGCGGGTTAGGAGGCCGAAGTGTGCGGAAGGTGGGTGGGCAGAGCCCAATGGGTTCAGCCGGGGCCATACAAGCTGGCCGCTGGTGTCTAGCTTGAAGCAAGGCTCGGAGCTTTGAAGTGTCGCTCCCGGTCCTCGGAACAGTCACCTCACAGCCCCGGCTCACGGGGCGTTAGTTGAGTAAAGAAGCTGTGTCTCAGGTGCATTTGAACCGCTAACTCCTGAGACCCTGCTGTGTCTACATGACTTGATGTGGGTTGCAGACTCGGCCCAGGTTATCTGTTCTTCCCCCGGAAGACTTCAACTGCCGACATCCCCTCCACCCTTCATGATTTACAACGTATTGCTGACCACTTAATAGAAAATGCACTTGTTTCCCATGGAAAGTTACAGTGATTGTGCCGTTTTTGATCCTTCAACAAAGATGTGATCGCTCATTTCATCCTGAGTATTGGTAGTTATAAAAACTCACTCTTGAATGCTGACGATGTGCGGACGTTAGTAAGTAACAGTACAGAGATTATCAACTGAATCTTGCAGCATCTCCATGAGATTGGCGGTGTCTTCCCCATTTGCAGCTGAGCCAGGTTTCATACCTGCGTTATGGGACTCCAAAGCCAGAGTGTATAATGGAGGCGGGCTAGACCAGGTTGTGGCGAGATTATATCCTGAAGCACTTAAGTGTTTTGGAAGCAATAGGAACGTGTGCACCAGTTGTGAAGAACAGAGTGGAGGTTTCTTGAAAACGAACAAAAGTCCAAGTTGTTGAATGGTAGAGTTAATGGGTTGACTACATGTATCTTACTTTACTCCATTTTGAAATCTCACTAGTGAGCCCCAGTAAAGGGAAATTTTAAAAAGACAAACCCACAAGGAAAGGAAAGAAAAACAGTAAAATAGTAGGCACTATAAAGTAAATTCTTAGCAAATTTTAGCTTAATTCTAAACCAGCAGCAGGGAATACTGGGGAACAATTCCATATAAACCGCAGAATCTTCAGAACCTACAGCAGTTGGCAGCACTGGACACCTTGGGAACTGGCAGTGAAGGAATTGTGCTGAGGACGGATGTGGAGGATTTAAATAAAGATGACTTGGGTAAAATGCATTTTTAAAATTTAATTTCTGGGTAAAATGTACTTAAGAAGTAACTAGATATCTGTATCTCCTTCCCCATATCATGCCTTTCTCCAGTTAGGAGTCTGAAGGTTATTCCCCTGAGAATGTGAAACAGAGGACCCCAGGCAGAGTTAATTAGGGGGCTACATTTATGAAAACAGGGGCACTGAAGTCCTTCATCCTTCTCCCACTGAAATCCCAGAACTTGTGCCCTCAGCCAATACCCTTCAGGCTCAAGTAAGAGAATTTCTATACACACACATACACACATAAAGGGGGAAATACACAATAAACTGATCACAGTGGTTGCTTGTGGGGAAGGAAAAGACCTTTGGTGGCTGGGGAAGAGAATGTGGTGAGAGTTAATTTCATTTTTGTTTTGTTTTTAATTTTGTACCATGTGCATTATATTAGCCATTCAAAAGTAAAATGTATTCTTAGCCCTGGCTGGTGGCACAGTGGGTAATGCACCAGTCTGTGAACCCACAGGTCACTGGTTCTATTCCCAGCCAGGGCAGCATAACCAGGTTGCAAGCCGGGTCTCCAGCCAGGCCCATAGCTGGAGGCAGGTGAAAGGCAACCATACATTGATGTCGCTCTCCCTCTCTTTCTCTCTCCCTCTCCTTCTCTCTGAAAAATAAATAAAATAAAAAATAAATAAATAAACAGTGTGTATAAATATAAAATATCTGGAAAGATATGTAAGAAAAGGGCAAAATTGGTGCCTTTGAAGAGGAAATCTGGTTGGCAAGACAACAGTAGAATGAGGGACACTTCACTATATTTTTGGTTACCTTTGAGCCTTGAACCACATTATCTATTCAATGAATTAAAAAGTAAATGTTAATGGAAAAGATAGGTGAATAATGGAGTTCTGATGTTGATAATATCCTGAACAGTAAAAGACCTCTTGTAGTAGAAGAGATTGCTTTATAACAACCTCAAAATCTCAGTGGCTTACAGTGTTTCATGCTTTTGTTCTTTAGGTCAGCATTTCAGGTCATTCAGAGGTTTAGATCTTTGATGGACTAGGTTACACTCCAGGCCTTAGGTTTTGCTTTCAGATCTGGTCTGTATGTCTTCATTTGGTGCCTAGGCTAAAAAAAATAAAAACACCTGGATTTCTCATGGCTGAGGGTGAGATTTAAGAAGGCTTCTGGAAGTTTGCTCTTCATCTGCTCATAAGTGGCACATTGAAATGTTTATGTGTATTCCATTAGTTAAAGGAAGTCTCCCATAGTCAAACCCAAAGTCAATAGGCTGGAGATGCATTTGCTCTTTGGAGGCTCTGCAGAGTCATATGACAGAGGGTGTGGATATCAAATTTTACTGCAGGGTGAGAGGAAGAGTTGAGAAAAATAATTAGGAAGGAAATGGGTTAATAGAAAGAGGCAATGAAATTAAAGATAGTTGAGGATAAAGATGCTTAGAAGATGTAAATGTCAATATATGGTATCCTATTTTGATAAGAATATTTAAAAAAAGATTTTATTTATCATTTCCAGAGGCGAGGGGAGGAAAAAGGCAGAGGGGGAGAGAGACATCAATGTATGGTTGCCCTTCACCTGCCTCCAGCTATGGACCTGGCTGGAGACCTGGTTTACAACCTGGTTATGTGCCTTGGCTGGGGAATTGAACCAGCGACCTTTGGGTTTGCAGGCCAGCACCTTATCCACTGTGCTACCAGCCAGGGCTGATAAGAATTTTTAAAAGTCTTCCTTGTTAAGGTATCACATTCGGTTTATATTATGATATCTGCAAGCCCCACACTTGGCCCTAGGACCATGGAAATAAATAATGTGAATGTAAAATTACCAGTTCTTAGAGAAGTAGTTCTAAATGTGTTTATTTCAGCTTCTGAATATGTTCATAGTTATTGTATCATATTCATGTTTGCCAATCCAACTTTCACAACAGAATCTTCTTTCCAGGGATATGTCCTTTGCTTCTCAGATGTAATTCACTTTAAGTTTGTTATTCAGCGATGAAAATGAGTCATACAGAGGTAATACATATTTTCCTATGTTCTTCAAGGTTCCTTTTTTTTTTTTTTTCCTTAGTCATATTGCTCTGGGGTAATTTTCTTATTTCCAGTACTGTAAGAGACTCTGTAGCCTTAGTTGTTAATAGTAAGGACTTTAGAGCAGATTGCCTAAGTTTGGATACGTTTAGTGGCCATGTAATCTTGGGCATGTTACTTAATCTACTGTGCCTCAGTTAATATATATAAAAACTTTTAATAGTACCTGACACACAATTAGTACTTCTTAAGTATTAGCTATTATTAATACCATTGCTTTTTATTTGGAGGCTATTACTTTGGTCATGGGTCTAGACAAAGAAGTAATTTTTGATTCCTTTATACTTTTGAATTGCAGGTTAAATTAAAAATACCTTTTGGAAATAAATTACTAGATGCTGTTTGCTTGGTACCTAGCAAGAGCTTAACATATGGAATAATTCTTACACACGGAGCATCAGGAGATATGAATCTTCCTCATTTGATGTCATTGTCATCCCATCTTGCGTCTCATGGATTTTTTTGCCTGAGGTTCACCTGTAAAGGCCTTAATATTGTACATAGAATTAAAGCATATAAATCAGTCTTGGTAAGAAAATGTCTTTATATTTACTTATAACAGAATTCTGTTTTAAAATTTTAAGAAATTTTGTTAACAGTTTTTTGATTTAATGTATCTTTTAATGACTGTTCTTAGAATCTCAGCAGTACATGAAGTTTCCATGGGGATAAGTGCTCACATCATAAGTGTTCCTCCATAATACTGCCAAGAAGCTACGATAAAATTTTCTTACTGGAATTATAAAACTTTAGAATATAGGTCTGGATATTTTGCCTACTACACTATGAATGCACCACTATAGTATAGTTTTCTGTGTGTGTCATTTAGAAACTATAAAGTCCCTGGATGAAGTAAACTGAAATTTCTTTTAATCCAAATTATTTTAAGCTTTCTAAATTTTTCAGAGCTTTAAATTGCATGATAGTAATATTATCATTTTTTTATTAATTGGAAGCTTTTACTGGCTTTTTTTTTTTTTTTACATAATTTGGTCTTTAAAAATATTTTAATACTTGATTCATTTTTAGACTGGTAAAATATTTTTTTGCTTAATGATTTGACAGTAAAGGCATCACCAGAAGAGGAAAGAACTGGTTACTTCTTTCAAGAAGGATCTCTTAAGATTTTGTGGTTGTCTTTGCAAAGATTTTCATACATTTCAGTAATGATGAGGAGTAGAGGTTGATTTTCTAGTGGTAAGAACTAAAAACTTTTTTTTGATTTTTTTGTTTTTAGAATTACCTTAAGACCTCAGAAGAATACAAACTTGCAGGTGTTTTCCTTGGAGGTAAGTTGCAATAGTTGTGAATGCTTGTTTTTAAATTTACTACTAATAATATAGGATTAGATAATTGAGAATGAAAATAGATGACAGACAGGAAGCTGTTAAGGAAATTTTTTGTTTTGGTAATCTCTTGCTTGTATAATATCAAAGTACTTTATATATTTAAAGCAAATTTAAACCTCATATTATTATATGTATTGTAACCCAAAGATTTCTCTTTTTATTTACGTGTCTCCAATGCTTCTTTTACGAGGATTGACCTCACAATCCTTCAGAAGTAATAATTCCTTTTATAAAAAAAATTTGACTTAGGATTAGTTTTAGCTCTTCACAGGCTATAGGTATCCATTATGAGTATTGCAACTTGTTATTTGCCACCTTTTGGAGTAAATTTGTTGATGTACAGATATGATGGATAAACAGTAAATGAAATCTAATTTGCCACGTATCTCCTATTTTATGTGTGAATATTTATACATCAAACTTAACTCAGTTTTAATTGATTTTAGGTCGTTCAATGGGCTCAAGAGCAGCTGCTTCTGTAATGTGTCATATTGAGCCAGATGATGCTGATGATTTTGTTCGTGGTCTCATTTGTATTTCTTACCCACTGCACCATCCAAAGCAGCAGCATAAACTTAGAGATGAAAATCTTTTTCGTATAAGAGAACCTGTATTATTTGTGTCAGGCTCAGCAGATGAAATGTGTGAAAAGGTGAATTACAATTTGATATTTGTGTGAATGAGAAAGAAAGACAAATATCTTGGAAACATTATATTTGTTACCTGTAGCATTCAGTCTCTTTAAAGAAATGCTGATTTGACTAATTAATGCTAGTTTTGTGCCTTAGTTGCCCTGTTGCTTTGGAGAACCTAAAGTAAGCATAATGACAGAATTCATTTTCCTGGAAAGAGTTGGTAAATGGATTAACTTTTATTTGGGAAATGAAGGATTAATCTGAATGTTGTGACTTGGGGATTGCTAGACTGTATAGTTGATTTATCATTTCAATATTCAAGCAGATTCTTTAATTTTTAATAAAATTGACTCAAAAATTAGTGACTTGTATATATTAGTAAAGATTAGTGTAGTTCCTAGAGCATATAATTTTCTTGGAAAAATCTTTTTAGAAGAATTATTTTGTCCAATTTACATAATTTTTATCAATAATAAATTCTCGATCTGTTCAGCAGTATTGCTATTTCTGAGAGATGGAAACTGCCTGCCACTTCAGTAGACATTTCCTTGCACATTCCATTGCCTTAAAAATTGTTTGTATTGGGTATTTAATGAATATTTAGTGAATGGATACTACTATTGGTGGGACAGGAGAGAAAAAAAGAGTTTTTATTAGACACAAATAGAGCATTAATCTAGTATCCTCTTCTTTGTTTCTTTAGAACTTGTTGGAGAAAGTTGCACAGAAAATGAAATCTCCAAATAAAATCCACTGGATTGAGAAGGCAAATCATTCCATGGCAGTGAAAGGACGGTCAACAAATGATGTTTTCAAAGAAATAAATACACAAATTTTGTCTTGGATCCAGGAAATCATTGAAATGGACAATAAATAATTGTCAGTTAAAAGCCATGTTGGCCCTGACTGGTGGCACAGTGGATAGGTGCTGAGGTTGAGGGTTCGATTCCCATCCAGGGCACGTAACCAGGTTGCAAGCCAGGTCTCTAGCCAGATCTGTAGATGGAGGCAGGTGAAAGGCAACCATACATTGATGTCTCTCTCCCTCTCCACCTCCCTCCCTTCCCCTCTTTCTGGAAATAATAAAATCTTAAATTAAAAAAGAAGCCATGTTATTTTGAATAAAAATACAGTTAATTTGATAAAGAACAGCATAATTCTCACTATTTGAGGTATATTTTCAACTAATTTAATGTTACCCCCTTTTAAAACATGTTTTAATTGTGAAATTGATGCCTTTTACAAAATGTCTTTTCATGGTTTTGTAAAGATGATGTACAAATATTGAAGCTCATCTGAATATATTTTTTATTAATACAGTTAAGTTTGAAAAAATTAAACATTTGAATTTTCTTACAGCAGAACTTTCATCTTGTTTCTTTGCAATTGAGAAAGTAATTTTGCAGAGGCATGTCATCTTTAAAAAAGAAAACACTTATTTTACTGTAGTTGCCTAATTCTCATCTGTATAATTGCAATAGCCTAATTGATTTTTCTATTTTATTGTCTCCTTGGTTCTTTAAACCAATCAATACCTCCAACTCCAAAACTTGAGAGATCTCCAAAGATGACTATTAAGGTTAAAGTCCTTAGTTGAGGGCTGTCTGCAGTAGGCCCTTATCAGCATTTTAGCCTTATTTCCCCCATACTCTGAACCTATACACACACAGTACTCCAGGTAACAAGGACTACACAAAGTTTCAGAACTACCCAAAATCTGTCTCCTCTTCCTGAAACGTTTGTTAGTTTTTACCTGTTATCAAAACCTCATTCTCATCCCTGGCTGGTGGCACAGTGGGTAAGGTGCCCGCCTGGGAACCCAAAGGTCGTTGGTTTGATTCCCAGCCAGGGCACACGTAACCAGGTTGCAAGCCAGGTCTCCGGCCAGCTCTGTAGCTGGGGACAGGTGAAAGGCAACCATACATTGATGTCTCTCACCCTCTCTCCCATCCCCTCTCTATATAAAAATAATTTTTAAAAAAATCTTAAAGTATTCTTCCTTTTTAAAACTTTCTTTGAATTACCCCAACCAAATATCTTTCCTTGGAACACATTATATCTTGCTTTTTGCTGTTAATAATACTTTGCTGTCTCAGTAAGTTATTGACATATTTGCTCCATACCACTTAAATTACATACTCCTTCAAACCAAAAAATAGTTTTTACTCCTCTTTGTATCCACAAATAAAATAAATATTTATTCTGTGCCTTATGCTTTCATTATTCAATAAGTATTTGTTGTATTGAACAGAGATTACGGAAGGAGAATTTCTAATAATTATGAGCAATCCTGGCTTTATATTGCTATTAATACACCTATTATTGGGACCTTTTTCTTGGTAAATAAAGAATAAAAACCTAGTTCACAATGTCCATGTAGCTCAAAGAATGACTTTGGTAGATATTTTTTAAAACTTGAATATTTTTTTCTGAGCTTTCCTGTAGTGTCTATTACTGTTAGTGATAGAATTTCTCTTGTTACTCTTTATTGTCTGATTTTTAAAAATAAAGGTCGCTAATACTGCTCACTTGAGATTGAAATAAAGAGGTTTCTAGCACAAAGAACAGAAGTGTGTTGTTGGTGCTCAGAACTAGGTAATTGTACTTTTTATTAGTAGGCAAGTATGTAAATAACAAACATAAATGACAAAGCATGGGAGGGGATATCCTACCTCTGCAAACTTAACCCTCAGCGTGAGTGTTAACCCAGAAGTTCCTTTTCAGTTCTTATAAGACCTATTTAGTGGAATAAATAAAACATTGAGTCCTCTATAAGGTAGTTAACAAATGAATTAGAGAATGCCTGCCATAGGGCAAGAGAAATTGACTGTTTTACCAGCTGCATTATTTTTTATAGAAAAAAAACCCCAGAAGGTTCACCCTGACTGTATATGTATGTGGGGAGTCAGAGAAGGGTGTACTTTATCCTGGAAAAATCAAGAGGAATTGCTGAAGTTTTTTCTAGAAGTAATGAATGCTTACCATACATTCTAGAAGGTTATTTGCAAAGACAAACTCCCAAGATCACAAATCTAAAGATTGTTAGCTACCTGGAAGAGTAGCTTGGAAGACTGTTAACTCTGACACTTAGAATATACCTTTGATCTTATATTTTCATTACTTAGGGAAAGTAAGAGCCCCATAAATCTTTCTTGCCTTCAATTAAACATGTACATGACCAAAGAGGCCTGAATGGTTAACTGGTTTGAAAAGTAATTTTTCTTTTCTCAACCCACCTTGAGTAAGTGAGGATGCAGTAATTACATCTTCAAAGGGAAAGTACTCTAAATCCAAGGCAGTGTTAACATTTCATTAATCATCTATACTATCAACTTTATTTGTGACTGAACTGAGGCAAAATGAACATGAATTAAATCTGGCTGCCTCACCCTGTTTCTGACATCAGGAAGCATTACAAGTAGTTAGTCCTTGGAATCACTAGACAGGATGAAAAGGAAATTCACCAGGTGACTATGGTAAAATCTCACTTTGGTTTTTAACATAACAGGAGATTGTTGAAGGCAACACACCCATCCAGCAAAAAGAAGTAAGTTAGGTGTTAAATTTTAAGGTTTAGGGAGAAAGTCCGCAGACCCATTAAGCTATCATGTCCCACATAGTAACAATAGGACATACACTAAAAATTAGTTGGCATTTATCTGAGATTTAAATTAAACTGGGACATCTTTTGTTTCTAAACCTGGCAACTGTATATTTATATTTTCCTGGTCAGAAAGAGGCATAAAAGCTAATATTCCTGCCAGTAATAGAAATTGGTTATGTCCAGTCAAATTTGTTCTACATTTGATTTACAGGGCAGTGATAACCCAACTATGCTAAGGGATTCTTTATAGAATTGTACTTCTTTCTGTGAAGCTTATAGAGGAATATTTTTTTAAATTTTAAGTAAAAAAGCTATGTATAGCACCACAGATTTCACAAATGGACTTTTCTTATTGCTAAAGTAAGTTGCTATGAGTGCAGTTAAATATCCACTGTGACATGTACCTTTATTTAATCATTGCTGCCCTTGATAAGACACTGAGCAGCACCGGAAACTTTTTTCTGGTAGAGCATTTCATGTGGTTTTGAAATGAGGAGGACTTCTGAGTAAGACATCAACCTATTTCATAAATCAAAATGTCAAAGCAATTTTATTTATCTTAAAAAGCTGTGATGAGTACATTGGAAAATAATATATTTTTGAACTTATGGAATGCTCTAGAGTCTTGGACTTTTCAAAATGATTGGATGCCAATCTTCTTTATTTTAATTTTCCTAGGAGTTATTTTTGATATCGTGCTCATTAAAGATTGTGCATGGGTTCAGAGAAAACTTGCACTTCCATAAAAGTGTAGCTTATAGTTTCGATGACCAGGAGGTAAGAAAAATGGTTGATTTCCTTCTTTCTTATTTTTCAAAATCACACATAAGAATAACATAAAATTGTGAAACTTTGATATTGGGATTACTCCTCTAACATTTTATTGTCTTTCTTGAAATAGAATGAAGATAGTTGCTTGAAAAGCATGTAATTTGGTAAATATTTTACAATTTCATATTTTAACATAAAATTTGTTTAGCCTGAGCTCCCATTGGTGCTTTGGCTTTTATTATTTCCATTTATCTCTAAATTATTGGTCATTCATTCATCCTCAGAATTATTATATTTTGAAATGAAATGAAACAGATTGGTTTTATTTTATTCCAAACTGAATTACATCTGAATTCTAGAAAAGTTTTTGTCATATGTATAGAGGATTACAGTTGATCAACATCATAATTCAATCTAATATTGATTTTAAATGGTTGCTTTGTTGATCTAAGCTATGTTAATGGCTTTTAGTATATTATTGACATTCCCCTTCCAAATAGGTCATGCTTATTATTGTTTTCACAAACGTGGAAAATAATGCTTAAAGAGGTTAAGCAACTTGTTTCTATACTAACTTCTCTAATAGGCACGAAGTAGTAACAACCAGTTTTAGTAATTGTCAGGTCCTAGAGCTCTGACTTTTGAACCAGTAGATTCTGATAGTAGGCAGGCTTCTGGTCTGGTGACAAATTTATGGGGAGCTTTCAGGAGATTTGGCATACTTTATTGCAGGTGGTAGGTTTACGACTACACAGGCTGAGCAGCTAAAATATTGGTGTCCGTATGCACAGTTATTCAGTTCTTATCACAGCTGCACTTAGGTTAATGACCAAAGGGAGAGCTTAGGCATCCAACACCCACTCTCCTTTGCAAGTGGCTGGGCAGCTTGGGTGAGGGTGTTGGCGATCCATGCACGGTTTGTCTACCCTGTATAGCAGCAGTGTGCCTACCTTCCAGCAAGGGCATCTTATATACACATTGGAATAAAGGAGGCTCTATACATATTAGAACAAAGAGGCAGTCTACCCAAAGCCAACACCTGACTGCTCAGGGCCACTATAGTGGCCTCACTTGGGACTCAGTGTTCCAGGGCTTGGGATAAGAGACAAGATTAACTTCAAGACTAGCTAGTTGACAGACTCCAGTGGAAGGGTCAGCCATATACAGAGAGGAATGGGGGACCAGCCCCCCAATCCTGACAGGAATTCAATTGAGAAAATATTTATTTAGCACTATTGTGAGCCAACCAAACCCTGAGCTAGGTGCTGTAGGAGTGACGTGAAATGAGTTTATACAATCAGGATTCATCAGCATTGTCAAGATGTTAGTGCTAGGGATTAAACACAGCTACTCTTGCTGCAATCAATAATTTGTTTTCATCAAAATACATTTAACAATCATTAGATATACAATGAACATTGTATTTGGTACTGGGATACCAACAATAAGATAGTCTCTGCTCTCAAGGAGCTTATCTTCCTTTGGAGCAGACATATATCAAGGATAAATGAGAAGAAAACTTTGCATTAATATGATTTAATATTAATATGATCTGAGAAGCTGACAGAAGGCAGTAATTAAGTAGTGTCTGGATGTGAAAGGGGAAAAAAAGTACACGTTGGTGATTACAGAATAGACAGGGGGATGTTAAGAAGAACAAAGGAAAAGAGATGCCAAAAAAGTTATATGCGCCCTGGCTGGTAGCATAGTGGTTAAGGCACCGGCCTGCGAACCCGAAGGTCGCAGGTTCAATTCCCCAGCCAGGGCACATAACCAGGTTGCAAACCAGGTCTCCAGTCAGGTCTGTGGCTCTGCCTCTCTCCCTTCCCCTCTTTCTAAAAATAATGGAAAAAAAAAAAAAAGTTATATGCGTGACTCATGGACATGAACTAGGAGTCATTGCTGGAGGAAATGGGGTACTGGGTGGAGGCGGACAAAGGGGGGAATATTGAGACAATTGTAATAGCAAAATAAATAAAATATATTGTAAAGTAAAATAAAGGATGACTGCCCTGCAGTGTGGTAACATGGTGGAAGAAATATGAGAACATTTAGGAAATAAGCCAGCATTGATGGAGAAAGGCAGAGGAAGTGACACACACATAGCTTATTGATTAAGACCTTGTATAAAGCTTTGATCCAATCTTTTATCTTCTGGCTTTGAATCTGGCCCACTTTCCATTAGGCTGGGCTCCCTGAGATCAACTGTTCCCATTGTTCTGCTTGTTAGAAAGTTCTTTCCTATTGAGCCCAATTCTGGTTCCTGGGAACTTACTTCATCAGCACGCCTTCCAGGGCCACGCAGGAGGCCCAGTCCCTCTTCATGGATGGCACTTCAACTATCTGAACACAATGCCTGTGTCTCCTGCCTTATAGATCGATGTTGGACTACATGCCTAGTGCTGCAGACACACAGGGAACATTTGTCAGACTGCAAGTTCAAACTTTTAAACTCTCAGACCTTTGAACAGGAAGTTCTAGAGGCCTAAAGCCTATGCATTTTAAAACTTCCAGGTAATTCTGATATGGCCTGTCATAGTCCAATATTTAGGAACTTTGGATCTAATTTATCCAGCTCTAGGCACTGGAGTTCTGGTTTGTTTGTTTGTTTCTTTATTTCTTTCTTTTTAAAGATTTTATTCATTTCCAGAGAGAGGGAGAGGGAGAGAGGCAGAGAGGGAGAGAAACATCAATGTATGGTAGCCTTTCACCTGCCTCCAGCTACGGACCTGGCTGGAGACCTGGCTTGCAACCTGGTTATGTGCCCTGGCTGGGAATTGAACCAGCAACCTTTGGGTTCCCAGGCTGGCACCAATCCACTGAGCCACCAGACAGTGCTGGTATGTTTCTTAAAGCAGATACCTGAAAGATTGTTTAAAGTAGTGTAAAGAAACACTATTAATAGGGGATGCTGTTCTAGGTCAAAAAGTACATGTTTCTATCCATTTTTATTTTCAGTAAAATAGCTTTTTATTAAGTTCATATTAAAAAAAGGCCTAGCACTGGCCAGTATAGCATTGGTTAAATCAGTTGGTTAAAGCATCATCCTATAACTGCAAGGTTGCCAGTTTGATTCCAATCAGGGCACATGCCTAGGTTGCAGGTTTGATTCCTAATCAGTATGCATGTGGGAGGAAAGTAATCACTGATTCATTGATCAATGTTTCTTACATAGATGTTTCTCCCCCCATCTCCCTTCCCCTCCCTCCCTACCTTCTTCCTCCTCCCTCCCACCTTTCCTTCTCTCTTGAATAAGAAGAAAGAAACAGCCTGCGAACCCAAAGGTTGCTGGTTCAATTCTCAGTCAGGGCACATTAACAGGTTGCAAGCCAGGTCTCCAGCCAGGTCCATAGCTGGAGACAAATGAAAGGCAACCATACATTGATGTTTTTCTCCTTTCTTTCTCCCTCCCTGCCCTTCTCTCTAAAAACAATGAATAAAATTTAATATATATATATATATATATATATATATATATATATATATACGTATATGTGTGTGTGTGTGTGCACATTCATCCTAAAAGCTTTAAAAATGAAGAAAAAGACAAGAAAAAAAATTTTTGTAAATATTTTATTCATTATTTTTAGAGAGACGGGAAAGGAGAGAAGCAGAGAGGGAGAGAAGCATCCATGTGTGGTTGCCTTTCACCTGCTTCTAGCTACGGACCTTGCTGGAGACCTGGCTTGCAACCTGGGTGTGTGCCCTGGTTGGGGAATCAAACCAGCAACCTTTGGTTTCTCAGGCAGGTGCCTTATCCACTGTGTTACCAGCCAGGGCCAAGAAGAAAATTTTTAAAATCTTTAATCCCACTACCTGGATATATAAGCTTGATTAACATTTTCCAGTATTAACTTTTACGCCTTTTTTTTTTTTTTTTTTGGTTTGTTTGTTTCTTTTTAAAAATTTATTATTTTCAGAGAGAATAGCAGAGAGGAATGAAGAAAGAGAGAGAAACATTAATGTATGGTTGCCCTTCACCTGCCTCCAGCTAAAGACCTGGCTGGAGACCTGGCTTGCAATCTGGTTGTGTGCCCTGATTGAGAATTGAACCAGCGACCTTTGGGTATGCAGTCTAGCGCCTTATCCACTGTGCCATCAGCCAGGGCCCATACATATATTTATGTACATTGAAATCAGGTTTTAAAAGTTTTTAAAAAATGATGACCACCTTTTATTATTTCTCCCACTCCCCCCAGGTGTATAAACTATTTATTAACAGATTAAGGCCTATGGATTTATTTCTTCTTGGACCCACCCACAGTGCAACCTGTGGTCTTGGTGTGCTGACCCTGAACACAAAGACCCCAGAAGTGGCACAGCCCTTTATGCACCCGAACTTTCTTCAGCCAAGTTCCAGGTCTTCAAGAAGCTTGTCCAGACCATTGGCCAGAACCTGGCTGTATTTTCCATCCTTCACATCCTTCTGTCTATTCAAGAACCAGTCTGGAATCTTGTACTAGCATGGGTTCTGCATAATGGTAACCGCCATTCCACCTCATCCTCTGTGAGCTCTCCTGCCTTCTTGGTGAGGTTGATGTCTGCTTTGCTCAATACAACATGAGCATATCTTCATCCGACACTCTTAACTGCAGTGATGGGAAAGGCTGTTTTCCATCGCCCATTGATATTGGTGTTGAGTACTTGCAAAATGTGCTGGAATTTCTCTGGAATCACTAGAGACATGACTGCACCAGCATGTAGGCCTCCTGTGGAAGAGCTTTTACTATTATGGGGATGGTGGCATCTGATGGAAGTTAAGTTACAGAAATGCAGGGCACAAACTGATCCACTTAGGGAATAATAAAAGTATTAGAATGATAGATTTGAAAAAGACTGGAGGTCACCTCCCTTCACTTAAGGGAGTTGGAAAGAAGACCTATCAGTCATAAGACCACGGCATATCCACACAAAGATGTTAAGTTAAACATAAAGAAAAAAAAAAGTGACAGCAGAGAAGAAAGTACTGATGTTTCCTAAAAATAAAAATAAGGTCTCATATTGACTCAGGGCAAATCACCATTCATTTGGCTCAGTGGTTAAATATAGTTCCTCATAAATGAATGATTATTTCCTATTTGCCTGAGGCTTTAAATTACATGCCTTATATTCCACTTTAAAGATTTTCAGGCTTCCAAAATGAGCAAACATTCTTTCTCTTTTTTAACTGTCCCTATTTCTATTCGGTAAATTACAATAGCTTGGTTTTTGAAGAATTTTTCTGATTTCCTGTTGCCCCAGCTAAATACCCCTTGTGTGACTAAAAGGCTTTGACTATGTCCCTTCTTGTGTAGAGATCGTTTTCATGTTCTCTTCACAAAACTTTTCCCTTTCTCTTGGTAGAATCTTATGTTTTTCTGGATGGTGTTAGACTCAGGGTTCAGGACAGAATCTGCAGCATGCACACCCTTTTTTTCAGCCACAGGACTTTGGCTAATAAACACTGCAAAGCTTTCAGGTCCGTAAAACTCCCAACTGCCCAATCCCCACTTCTTTAAAAAGTGAAATGTAGTTTCACATTTCAAACTATATCACAGTGACTGGGTACCACTGAGGACAGTCTCTGCTCTGCTGAAATGACTTTCTGGATCTTTTTTTTTTTGAACATTTTATTATTTCCATAGAGAGGGGAAGGGAAAGAGGCAGAGAGCGAGAGCGACATAAATGTATGGTTGCCTTTCACCTGCCTCCAGCCACAGACCTGGCTGGAAACCTGGCTTGCAACCTGGTTATGTGCCCTGGCTAGGAAATTGAACCAGCGACCTTTGGGTTTGTAGGCCGGCACCTTATCCACTGTGCTACCAGCCAGGGTGATTTTCTGGATCTTTTAAGGCTGATTATATTATTTCATGTTGCAACGATAGTTTGTGTATGTGAGAGAAAATTAGAGACACTGATAAAAAAAGAGCAAAATTGACCCAAAGGTCGCAGGTTTGATTCCCAGCCAGGGCACATAACAAGGTTGCAAACCAGGTCTCCAGTCAGGTCTGTGGCTGGAGGCAGGTGAAAAGCAACCATACATTGATGTCTCTCTCCCTCTCTGCCCCTCTCTCTTCCCCTCTTTCTAAAAGTAATAAAATAAAATCTTTAAAAAAAAAAAAAAAAGAGCAAGATTGAGAGGAAATTCTAGCAAAGTAATGTGAGTACTGGTGGCTAATGCTACCCTAAATGACTTGTGGACTTCCATTGGCTGGCTTTTGTTAATAAAATGCTAACCCTTTTAGGTGCAGAAATTTCTGCTACATAAGGTAAAGCTATATTTAAACTTAACAGTTCAAAATTATTTTGAGGGTTTTTTTTTTTTCCCCATTATTTTTAGAAAGAGAGGAAGGGAGAGAGGCAGAGAGGGAGAGAGATATCAATGTATGGTTGCGTTTCACCTGCCTCCAGCCATAGACCTGACTGGAGACCTGGTCTGCAACCTGGTTATGTGCCCTGGCTGGGGTATCGAACCTGCAACTTTTGGGTTTGCAGGTATTTTGAGGGTTTTAACAAGGAGTACTTTTTACTATCTTGCAATAAAGCCTCAGATGAAAAGGGAGCAGCCCTGCATTTACTCCAAATTCTGGCATAATAGCATTTCAATCCACAAGGTACTTCCAAAGGTAATTGATAGGCCCATGTTTTCTTAGTATTTAGTTCCCAAATTTATCAGAAATACATTTTAGAACTGGGTAGTATCATACCTGTCCCCAGCTCCAATTGCTCTGTTTTTGCCTTTCTTCATGCATGGAATAGATTCAGTCATGTCTAACAGTGTCCCCTCCACTTTTCTCTGCACAACCAGGATGGCAGCTCCTTCAGTGAGGCTACTTTGATTGCCCAGGGAAGTAAGCTAAAAAGCAGGTGTTCTTTTCAGCTCAGCAAATGCTAAGACAATAAGGCGCACTGTGAGGGACTTCAACCAGCAGAGAGCCCTTAGTGTGGCAGATGAAACAAGTACTTCCCAGGTAGCTTGCAGTAGAGGACAGAAGGCTGACCAGTGTCTGATTGACAAAGGTTCCTTCTGCCCACCTCCAAAGGTTTTTATTGATCACACAAGGTTTGGGGTGGTGCATGTACACACTGCAATTCATTACCACAGAAGAATATCCAAAAAAAAAAAGGGAGTTGTTAAGTTTAGATAAGGTGATGCCAAGAGCTCCAGTTGGTTAATACAATTTTAGGAAGGGTGAGATTACATGGGGGTGAAGGTTTTAATATTTGATAAGGATGAGATAATTAAGTCTAGGAAGTTTAGGTCACATGCACAGATTTCAAAGGCTGTATGGAATATTCCCAAGGCCAGATTCATACCAGGGCCCTCCTAGCTCGAGAATTGAGGCTTGTATGAACCCAGCTTTCCTGGTTTTCTGGTCAGGTCTTATAGGCTTGGCCTGGCCTGTGTGGGGCTCCATGCCCTGATGCTTTCCTAGGCAGACCCCAACATCACACCTTTTAGAGCCCTCTCCAGCCATCTCTTGTTCTAGATGTGTGCCTGTGCTTTGAGCAGCAGCAGCTTGGGTGCCTGAGGGAAGGACAGGGATCCTCAGATGGTTAGAGGCTGAGGCAGAGACTCTCCAGGAAAATGGCACCCAAGGGCCTGTAGGATGGAACCTCCTTTATCACTTCAACACCTTCTTAGTTGTTTTCCTCATGATGGCATTTTCCAGCCAACTTTCATTAACTTCCATTTCCCTTTAAAAAAAGTAATTTCCATCTCCTATTAAATCTGGATTTTAAAATGATTTGTATTGAGATATAACTGACATGTAACAGTTTTAGGTGTACAATAAAATGATTCAATATTTGAATATATTGCAAAATGATCACTACAATAAATTCAGTTAACATCCATCTAAATTGTATAATGAACCTATGTAGAAAAATGCCTTTATTCAAGCATAAGCATGACAAGTAATTCCTATTTTTCATTATTTACCTATCAAAATTCACAAATTTGTGTATAAATCTAAGATGGCATAGATTTAAAAAAAAAATTTTAATTCTCATCCGAGGATGTAATCATGGATTTTAGAGAGAGGGGAAGAGAGAGAGGGAGAGAAACATTGATGTGTGAGAGAGAATCATTGATTGTTACCTCTCACACATCCCAACTGGGGACCAAATCTGCAACCTAGGCATGTGCCCTGACTGGGAATCAAATCTGATACTCCAACAACTGGAGGCACATTAATCAAGGCTAAGACTGAATATTTTTGTAATAAGAACTTTTAAAGAGAAATGAAATTTAGATTAATTTCTGCTTTTCACCAAAATGTATTTCTGGTAGCTCTATCATATACTGGATCCTTGTAAAGCAAAGTGTATTTTCTCATCAGGACATATAACTATTAGGGATACATTTCTGGACAGGGATGCATTTATAATGTCATAAAAACCAACATAATAGCATTTGTAACATTTGCAGTCATTTGACATGGTACAACTATGGCCCAACTCTACTAAACTAGATTATTATTTTTACTAAATTGTTTACATAAAAAAACTCTACCTGTCTACAAAATATGGTCCCTCTAAAACTACCAGGCTAGCATAGATACAATAAATTAAAATAATGTGCAATAAACATAAATTTCTGTATATTTTTAGACCATAAAAGGATCTAATGACAGTATATTTATGTTGGTTGAGAAAGTATAAAGATTAGTTTATTAACCTGTGAAATGATGAGCCATTCAAAATCAGCCTATTGATTTTCCTCCCATTCTTGAGAGCACCTGGTTAGTGATATGTGGAAGGAAGGGAAGAATGAATGTCTGGGCCATAGAGGGTGTGGGCTGTGGGAAAGAAGCCTGAACTGTCATGACTACCTAATGGGCTGTCTGTTCCTGATAGATACGCTGTCAATGAAAGCCTATGAGAAAAAGAGCACAGCCCTGTGCCAACACCTTGTACCAGCTCCTAAATTTCAGGAATTGTGTGAACTGGTTATTAAACACACCTATTATTGAAATTTAAGTTATATAAATTTACAATTGAATAGATAATATAAAAAGGTAAAGGTACAAATATATGAAAAAAAACAAAGTAATAAATACAACTGATCATGAATTATTTTAGTACAATATATTTGATGATTAGTTATGGTCTTGAGGCCTTTGATGTGCCTCGTTTCTGGATGGTAAAAATACTCCAGGATGTTGTGCTGCTGAACATGCTTTACCAGTGACATTTTACTAATAGTTTGAAATCACCAGGTGGAAGTGTTTACACCATGGTAATCATCAAGCCCTATTAATCAGTGCTGCTTCCCCTTGCTCAAAAATGGTTGAAAAACATTTGCCAGTAACCATGGTCTATTCCTCTGCCTTCTTATTGCCTCTGAAAATTAATTTAGTCAGTCTCCCCACCATATGAGAGAAGTTAGGGACTCCTTGGTCATTCATAAATATTGGGTTGGTGATTTTAGATGTCACTAGCTTCCCACAGAAGTAGGTGAGGGCTAATCCGTTTTCTTTCCTCCCCTATAGCCTCTCCACAACCCTAAGCAGTGACATGACAGAAAAGGACGACTCAGGACCGACATGGTCACTCTTTATTAGCAGGTTCTGTCAAATGCAGTGCAGTCTCTGGTCTCTGGAAGCTCACCTTTTTGTTTAGGACCAAGAATTCTCCTTCCAGGGGTGGAGCACACTAAGTCAGAATCTGTGGGCAAGGGCAGTAATCTGAAGAGCTGTGGACAAGTGTTATACTAGTTTACAAACCAGTCACTTCACTTACAATGTTGTCAAAGACCATTTCCCAATCTACTATATAGTGACGCTTTTTAAATAAAATACAACAAAAATGAATTATTAGGAAAACAATGAAAATACATACAAAGGACATTTGGCAATGTCTGGTTTTTGATAGCCATGACTTGAAGATGAGTGGGGAGGTACTACTGTCATCTAGTAGTTGGGGATCAGAGACACTGCCAAACACCCAAAATAAATAGGGCTTAATATTGCAGCAGTTTTCTAAAATAACTTATTTAAGATTAGCTGGTTAATTTAAATATCTACAAGGAATAATGTGAAAATACAAAAATTGCTTAGCTGGTTTCCCAAGTCTCAATGAAATGTTTAGTAAGTTATACATGAATAAATTAATAAGTGGATTTTTTTCCTGGTTGTTTCTACTATAGAAACTTATCAACATATTTTTGTCACATTTTTTTTTTTTTTTTTTAATTTTTAGAGAGAAAGGAAGGGAGGGAGGCAGAGAGGGAAGAGACATCAATGTATGGTTGCCTTTCACGTGCCTCCAGCTATAGACCTGGCTGGAGACCTGGCTTGCAACCTGGTTACATACCCTGTCTGGGAATCAAACCAGCAACCTAGCAACCTTTGGGTTCACAGGCCAGCGTCTTATCCATTGTGCCACCAGCCAGGACTTGTCACATACTTTTTGAAGCTAAGCTTCATAGGGTACTTATATCTTAAGATAACTAAAAGTGAAAAATACAGAAACAGTTCTAGAATGAGGAAATACTGTCTTAGGAATTTTTTAAAAAGGATTTTATTCATTATTTTTAGAGACAAGGGCAGGGAGGGAGGGAGAAAGGGAAAGAAACATCAATGTATGGTTGCCTTTTACCTGCCTTCTTTTCTAGCTATGGACCTGGCTGGAGACCTGGCTTGCAACCTGGTTATGTGCCCTGACTGGGAATTGAACCAGCGACCTTTGGTTTTGCAGGCCAGTACCTATTCACTGAGCCACCAGCCAGAGCAAGAACTTCTTAAGATAATTTAATTTATAAATAGTCTTCCTTTGTGTCAACTGCCTAGCACCATTGCAAGTTAAGTTTCTGGGTTGTGTGATCTTTTTTGGGGGGACAGGTAGTCTGATTTTTTGATTAACATTTCTTAGAAAATTAGGAAAGAATGGTATTTTTATTCTAATTAAGGAAGGCTATAAAAAATCTAAAACAAATATTACACTCAGTGGCTCAGTTGGGCATTATCCTGCAAACTGAAAGGTCACAGTTTGATTTCCAGTCAGGTCACATGGCTATGTTGCAGATTGTGTTCAGTCCCCTGGTCATGGCATGTATGTATGAAAGACGACCAATTCATGTTTCTCTCTCACATTAATTTTCCCCTTTCTTTCTCCCTATTTCCCCCTCTCTCTAAAATCAATTATGGATAAATTAAAAAATATATATATCATCACAATTAATTATAAAATATTAACAGCCTCTCATTTGAGATAGGGAGAAAAAATTTACCACTACTTCTCTTCCACATTATACTGGAGATTTTAGCCAATGTAGTAAAAAAAAAAAAAAAAAAAGCTAAGTAATAAAACATACACATTTAGAATGATAGAAATAAAAGTACATTAATCATAGATAACATAATTGTTTATGGAGGTCAGGGTCAGCAAACTTTTTTTTTTTTTTTTGGTAAAGGGCCAGGCACTAACTGTTTTAAGTTGTGTAGGCTATATCCAGACCATATTCTTCGTATTTTTTGTTTTGTTTTTTCTAAAAATAATTTCTAAAAATGCAAGAACCATTATTAGCTTGTGTCCCCTTTAGAAACAGGCTGCGTGTTGGAGTTGCTCACCCTTGGAACTGTAGATAATTTAGAATTATTGAAATGTATAAGTTTAGCAAGGGTCTCAAATTTCAATATAGAAAGCTCAAGTGTATTTAGAAATTTTAACCACAGATGGAAAACAAAATGTAAAATCAAGGCCCTGGCTGATGGCACAGTGGATAAGGTTCCAGACTGCAAACCCAAAGGTAGCTGGTTCAATTCCCAGCCAGAGCACATAACCAGGTTGCAAGCCAGGTCTCCAGCCAGGAAGGTGAAAGGCAACCATACATTTACGTTTCTCTCCCTTTTTTCCTCTCTTTACCCTTCTCTCTAAAAATAATGAATAAAAATCTTTATTTAAAAAAAAGATTGACTTTAGGGGGAATGGGTGGGTGTGGAGGGGGACAGAGGGGAGCAAAGAGGGGATGGATGTAATACAACAACAATAAAATTTTTAAAAAAAGAAAGAAATCAGAGGCACCACCATCTCCTGAACTCTGTGACCATGGTAACCAGAGCCCCATAACCATAGTAAATTGGTGCAGTTTTCAGGCTTAAAAGCACAACCCGATTCCTTTAGGGTGGGCTGATTCCTAGAGTCAGTTCTGGGCTGATTTCTAGAGTCAGCTCTTTCCCCACTTTCCTCTAATAAACTTTCTTATTTCTGATGGTGTTTCTGACTCTTTGTTGCACTCCTGCATTCTGGTCCCCACAAGACTGACAAAGTCCAAAAATAGACTCATGCATATGTGGTCAATTAATTTTTGACATAAGTGCCAAAATAATTCAGCAGGGGAAAGTATAGTCTTTTAATCCAGAGGTGAAAAATAAACTGATTACCATATGGAAAACAATTAGCCTTGCATCTTCCCTCCTACCATAGGCAAAAATTAGTTGAAATGGATGCTACACCTAAGTAAAAGAGTTAAAACTATAAAAACTGTAAAACTTACAGAAAAAAACATAGGATAAACCTTTGTTATGTTGGGTTAGACAAAGACATCACAGATAATACATGAAAAACACACCTGTAAATGAAAAGAAAATGTTGAATTGGACCTTATCAAAATTAAACTTTTGTTTTACAAAAACATTATTAAAAAATACACAGCAGAAAATATTTGCAAAGCATGTATCTGATAAAATGCTTTGTATCCTAATTATGAAAAACACTTTAAAACTCAGTAAGAAGACAGACAACCCAACTGAAAAATGGGCAAAAATACTGAACAGAAGCTTTACGAAAGATAATAGACAACTATCTAATAAACTTGTTCTTTATTAGGGAAGCACAAAGTAAAACCACAATGAGAAACCATTACCAACTGGAATAACCGAAGTTGAAAAGGTGGCAATACCAAGCGTTGATAAGAAGGTGCAAAACCGGCAACTCTCACATGTTGCTAGTGGGAATGTAGAATGGTGCTGGCATTTTGGAAGCCAGTTTAATAGTTTCTCCAAATTTTAAAAAGATAATCAGCAATTTTATTCCTAGGCATCTATTCCAGATCTATTTAAACATATGCCCACACACAGGCACAAAAACTTATAAACATTTATAGAAGCATTACTCCTAATGACCTCATATACAAACAATCCAAATATCCAGCACCTGTTGAATGGATAAATAAAATGTGGAACATCACACAGTGAAATATTACTGAGAAATAAAAAGTAAATATCTGGTATACACAACATAGGTGAAATTCAAGGATATTATACTAAATGAAAGAAAACTTAAAAGCCATAAAAGATTACATATTGCATGATCCCATTTACATAAAATTTCTAGACAAGTCAAACTTGTAGAGATAGAAAGCAGGTCATTGGTTGTCTGGGAATAAAGATGGAATTGGAGATTGACAACAAATGGGGATAAGGGAACTTTTCCAGATGATCAAAATGTTTTCAACTTCAATGGTTGATAGGTGTGCTATAGACATTCAATTGCACACTAAAAATGGGTGAATTTTATGGTATATAAATTATACCTCAATAAATAAAATAAAGCTCTTTTTAAAAATTTCAAGAAAAACCCAAGATGATGGCAGAACTAGCAGAAGGTACAATCACCTCCTTCAAGGACCAAAATGAAACTACAACTAAATTATAGAACAACCCACCTGAATAATCAACTAAACTAAGTGGAGAGAAGTCTTATAATGCAGTATTTATAGAAGAAGCCACATCACAAATGGTAGGAAGGGAGGAGACAGAAAAATGGCTGGTCTTGTTCCTGAAGGCAATAGCTAAGATTCCAGAGGACATGTCAGCTGTAGGGATCTCCACTGAGGAGCTGGTATCCCAACCCCAAGCTGGGCTCCCCAGCCTAGAGTACCAGAGCCAGGAAAAGGTGCCCACATAATATCTGGCTGTGAAAATCAGCAGGGTTTCTATCTGCCAGGGAGAAACAAGAGTCTGTGGGACTTCCTCTTAAAGAGCCAACACACAGAATCTCACTGAACCACACCTCCTGGGCTCTGGCAGAGGGAGGTTGGAACAGGCTAGAATCACATGTGAAGAGAGTGGGGTTTGAGGCTCTTGGGAGAGACCTGAAGGGACAGCTTTCAGGATCTCTGAGCTGAGTTCTTTCACAGAGTAGATGCCATCTTTCTTGGGTAGAGCACAATTCTCCATAGGGCATTAGCAGAGGGAAAGCAATAGCTCCTCCCTATGAAATTCCTGCTGCCTGGGGTGGGGAGTAGAGGTCTGGGCAGATACAGAGGGTGCCAGTGATTTAGTTCTGTGCCTTTGGGATGGGAGCCATTCCTCTCATTTCCTTGTGAACCTTATGTGGCTTTCCTTCCTGGGAGATCAGCAGGCCCCACTCTCTGGGCTTCTGTGTGCTCACCCTCCAAATTCCTTGGGCAGAATCTGGGACAAACTAAGTTGTATGGCTCTGGGGCAGCAGCCACTCCCCCCCCAACTTCTTTCAAGCCTGACTGAAGAGAGATCCACTAGCTCCACCCTCCCAACTCCCAGTGTACCCACACTACTGAGATTCTGGGCAGAGTCTGGGACAGACTGAGTTATATAGCTCCACAACAGGGAACATTTCACATTGCATGCCTGGCTGGTGCAGAGCCTTTCCTTCACATAGCCAAATTTAGGTCTCTGGGCTTGATAAACCCTACTGGCCTCACCCTGACAATTCCATGAGACTCTGCTCCACCACTAAGGTTCACCAGCACCCAGGAGGGTGGCAGCTAGACTTAGTATATCTTGGGACATTCACTAGCTAAATGGACTCAGACATAGTACTGGCACTGAGATTGAACCAGTATTGACCTATTAAGCACCACTCACCCCTACCTGGTGACTCACTGTGAACCTGCCTCATGCAACTCAAGTACCACCAGAGGCTCTTTCAGTGACTGACTGAGCCTAATAGGCAGCTGACAGGTGGAGGCAAGTGGAGGTGGATTTCAAGGTGCCTTGGGACTTTGACTGGCATTACCCTGGGACTAATACAGATAAAAGCCAGCCTTGGCGTGCAGCTTGGTCCTTCCAGGATACACCCAAGCTCAACAGAGGCAGCCACAAACTGTAGAAAGCATTGTAGCTCTGAACAGGTTGCCCAGGGCCAGTCAATGTCTGACATTGGACTGCACGAGAATTCCTCCTAAAGGCCCAAGAACCAACACACCCAAAATTAGCATCAGACAACATCAAAGAAGTATCATATTAGCTTCAAAAGTGCCATATCCAAAGTGAGATCTCAGCAGATATCAGACCTTTCTGAGGCGAGTTCCACATTATGCGTTCAGGACCTATGCAGCAGGTTGCACACTGTGGTTAGGGTTGATCCTCACGATAACTCAGCTGCAAAATCAGCCCTATGCACAAACAGGCCAATAGAAATCAAGATTCAATTACAACAGAAGGGCCCACATAACCCACACAAGGGACATTTCTAGAGCACCCTGCTCAGATAATCAAGGAAAGTATACCACTGGGTCCCACCGGACACCTACTAGATAAGGCCACTGTACCAAGACTGGGAGTCATAGCAGATCTACCTAATCCATAGAAACAAACATAAGGAAGCACCTAAAATGGGGAGACAAAAACATGCCTCAAATGAAAGAACAGGAGAAATCTCCAGAAAGAGAGTTAAATGAAATGAAGACACTTTACCAGATATACGCTTAAAAAGATGGTTATGAAGATGCTCAACTAGCTTAGTTAGAACTACAACAGCATGAAAAGGACATAGAAACCATAAAAAATAACCAGTCAGAAATGAAGAATCCATATCTGAATCAAGACTACACCAGAAGGAATAAACAGGTTGGATGAAGCAGAGAATTGAATCAGTGATTTGGAAGACAGGTAAAAAACAAAACAAAACAACAAAACACCCAATTAGAGTAGCAAAAATAAAAAAGACATTTAAAAATGAGGATGGGCTCTGGCTGGTGGCTCAATGGATACATGCTGGCCTGCGAACCCAAAGGTCACTGGTTCAATTTCCAGCCAGGTCATATCACCAGGTTGTAAGCCAGGTCTCCAGCCAGATCTGTAGCTGGAGGCAGGTGAAAGGCAACCATACATTGATATTTCTCTACCTCTCTGCCTCTCTCCCTTCCCCTCTCTCTGGAAATAATAAATACAATCTTAAAAAAATAATAAACATTAAAATGAGGATGACTTGTTCCTCAAGGCTGCCTGGATGATGGTGCTGCAGCTGTCTGCATTTCTCAACAGATGGGTGTTTGGAAGGAGCAGCTCAATAACAGTATATGAGACGTGGTAGAAGGAGTGTCTCTCAATCAGCCAACTGGAGTGAAAGGAGAAACACATAAAACAAATCCAAAATACAACCAGACAGCCCAACTTAATGACATAAAGGGCACTCTAAGATCAATAAGTTGAGGAAATCTAGGAGACTGCACCACTGAATCCCACACATCACCTACCACAGAAGGGCACTCCAGTTTTTCCAAGATGGCGACAGAGTAGAGAGCAGTGCTGATGGTGTTCTCTAGTACCAAAGCAGCTAGAGGACAGGATAAGGAGCGTGAGACGTCTTCAGGACCCTGGGGATTGGAACGGGCAGCATCTGGACACAGGGGAGCACAGCCCAGAGGCAGAGGAGGCCAGCAGGACAGTAGGTGAGGCGTTCCCGACCGACCGGCCAGCGGGCCGGGGTCGGCTCTGGGCAGGGGCGGCTCTGCCCAGAGGGGCGCATTTGACTGGGGCCAGTTCCGGGCTCGCTGGCAACTGGAAGTCTCAACAGAGAAGTGCGGGCAGCAAGGGCGAACGCCGTAGGGAACGCGGAATTGAACTCTTGCAGGGGAGGGACTGTGTGAGAGACTCACCCCGGCAACAGGGAGAAGAGGTTTCGCGGTGGGCGGGGCTAGAGGTGGAGGAGAAGAGTCCTGCGGGAAGCCAGAGCGAGGGACCGGGAAGTGCACCGGCGGGGCGGCGAGAGGGCTGAAGGCAGAGCTGCTGGGCCACCGGGGAGACAGCGGCTAGAGGCCCCTGCCAGGGGGGAGGCCCAACCCTGCCCAACCACACAGGCCCCCAGGCTCCGCGGGAAACTCCGGGCGGCGAGCCTGCGCGCCGGGAACTAGTGGCGGGAGACCCGCCATTGCCAGAGACAAAGGCCGCGCCGCCCACGCCTGGAAGGGGCTCATCACAGAGGCCACTTAAAGGACTCCAAGGAGAGCTGATTGGCTTGGAGGCGTGGTGCCTGCCCCGGAAGGGCGGGACAGTGTAGGTGGACCCCGGACAGTGTTGACTGACAGGCCCGGCCTCCCCCCGGAACTGCGGGGGCGGGACCAGTCGTCACAGGGACCAGCGAAATTGCGGGCTGCCCTGCAGAAGTGCTGGGGGCGCATCCTGGGCCGGAACCTCCGCCAGGAGTGGGAGGGGACTCCCGGCGGGCTCCAGAACACCGGCAGCCCTAACACCCAGCCAGGCTGCTGAAGGCCTAGCCTACCTGGGGGTGGACACTCAGAATCAGCCCTACTGCGACAATCAGAGGCCCTGCCACGCACCAAGACCGGCTAGAATATAGACTATAGACTGTAAAGTCCTGACCAAGAAAAAGAGGCAGCATCAGGAAAGGGATTGCTGCCAATCTCAAGCACCTGAATTATACCGAGAGCAATATGAACTATTAAGCCCCAACATATCCTTTGCAAAA
>PVIW01009351.1:0-52524 GCA_004026585.1 Noctilio leporinus
ATAAAAACCCTCAGCAAAATGGGAATAGAGGGAGCATACCTCAACATCATAAAGGCCATCTATGAGAAACCTGAAGCCAACATCATACTTAATGGACAAAAACTGAAAGCTTTCCCCCTAAGATCAGGAATGAGACAAGGCTGTCCACTTTCTCCACTTCTATTCAACATTGTCTTGGAAGTTCTAGCTATAGCCATCAAAGAAAAAGGAATCAAAGGTATCCAAATTAAAAAGGAGAAAGTCAAACTATCATTTACGGATGATATGATAGTGTACATACAAAACCCGATGGGCTCCACCAAAAACTTACTCAACCTAATAAGCAAATTTAGCAAAATAGCTGGGTATAAAGTCAATATCCAGAAATCAAAAGCATTTTTGTATACCAATAATGAAACAACAGAATTAGAAGTGAAAAAACAAATCCCATTTACCATAGCAACAAGAAAAATAAAGTACCTAGGAATCAAGTTAACTAAGGAGGTAAAAGACCTGAACTCAGAAAACTACAGAACAATGAAGAAAGAAATCAAGGAAGACACAAATAAATGGAAGCATATACCATGTTCATGGATGGGAAGAATTATCATCATTAAAATGTCCATACTCCACAAAGCGATCTACATATTCAATGCAATCCCAATTAAAATACCAATGACAGACTTCACAGAAATACAAATAATACTTCAATAATTTATATGGAGCCAAAATCACCCACGAATAGTCACTGCAATCTTGAGAAAGAAGAACAAGGTAGGAGGAATCACAATACTGGACTTCAAACAATACTACAAGGCTATTGTCATCAAAACAGCATGGTACAAGCATAAGAATAGACATATAGATCAATGGAACACAATAGAGAGCCCAGAAATTAACCCAGGACTCTATGGTCAACTAATATTTGACAAAGGGGGAGGGAACATCCATTGGAGTAAAAACGGTCTCTTCAACAAGTGGTGTTGGAAGAACTGGACAGCAACATGCAAAAAGATAAAACTAGACCACCAACTTACACCATACACCAAAATAAACTCAAGATGGATAAAGGATTTAAACATAAGCAGTGCCACCATTAAGGTCCTGGAGAAAAATATAGGCAGTAAACTTTTGGATCTCCTACACAGAAATATGTTTCCTGATACTTCACCAAGGGCAAAGGAAATCAAAGAACGAATCAACAAATGGGACTATATCAAATTGAAAAGTTTCTGTTCAGCTAAAGAAAATATCAGCAAAATTCAAAGGGAACCAATTTTAAGGGAAAACATAATTGCCAATGATACCTCAGAAAAGGGTCTGATCTCCAAAATATATGAAGAACTAATGCGACTCAACACCAGGGAGACAGACAGCCTAATTAAATAATGGGCAAAGGACCTGAACAGACAACTCACTGAGGAAGATACACAAAGGGCCCAGAGGCATATGAAAGAATGCTCAACATCACTAGTCATCAGAGAGATGCAAATTAAAACCACAATAAGATACCACCTCACACCTTTCAGAATGGCAATCATCAGCAAATCAACAAACAACAGTGTTGGTGAGGATGTGAAGCAAAGGGAACCCTGATGCACTGTTGGAGGGAATGTAGTCTGGTGCAGCCACTGTGGCAAACAGTATGGGGTTTCCTTAAAAACGTAAAAACAGAACTGCCTTTTAATCCAGTGATTCCACTACTTGAACTATACCCAAAGAACCCTGAAACACCAATTCATAAGAACCTATGTACACCTATGTTCATAGCAGCACTATTTACAATAGCCAAGTGCTGGAAACAGCCTAAGTGCCCATCAGTGGATGATTGGATCAAAAAACTTTGGTACATTTACACAATGGAATTCTATGTAGCAGAAAGAAATAAGGAACTCATACCCTTTGCAACAACATGGATGGAACTGGAGAGTGTTATGCTTTGTGAAATAAGCCAGTCAATGAAAGACAAATACCATATGATCTCACCCATTACAGGACAATAATGAACAAAGCTAACAAGCAAAACAGAACCAAATATATGAATACAGTGAATAGGCCTACAGTGGTCATAGCGAAAGGAGTTGGGGGGTGGTGGGAGGCAGAGGCAAGGAAGGGGAGCAGTATAGACAAGAACCTATTATATAGTATAAAGAACCATGGACATGGACAACAGGTGGGGTTGACTTTGTGGGGAATGTGTGGGTGGGGAGGGGGACAGAGGGAAGCAAAAAGGGGATGGCTGTAATACAACAACAATAAAATTTTTTTAAAAATGAGAAAGAAAAGTAGAGTGCAATGGGGTAAGCTGAAGTGTGAACCAAGGATGAGCTGTGTTTGTTGCTTTTCAGTAACTTGAGCAACAATTATTCCATAGCCTAATTTCCTGCTGACAGACAGTCTGAAGTGCACCATCTTCATTCCAAGACATGCAAAAGGCCATTTCTGCTGTCAGCTTCCTATGGAGTAGACCTGGCATCTGTCAGGGTGTTTTGTATGCATGCTGCAGGGATCAGCTCTAGCTAATTTAATAAAAGGGAATTTATTAGAAGGCTTAATGGAGAAGCTCAGAGAATTGAAGGAAAGACTGAACAGAGAGAATGTGAACTGAAACCACTCTGTGCAAATAGGTACTAAGAACTTTCTAGTCTGTCTGGATCCCATCAACTAAATCCAGGCATTTACTACCCCCATGTCTCTCTTCTCAAGATTCCATCCAGAAAGAACTCATCTGATTGGACCAGCCTGGGCTTGTGCCCACCCTGCAGCTAGTGGAGGAAGTGGTACTAAGAAGCTGCTATGGATTCCTCCAGCCAACCACAACTCCTTTGACTAGTGTCTCCACATCCTTTCAACATGACTTCCTACAACTACCACCAGTCGTTGGCCTCCTAGTCCTTCCCGGACATGGGCAGTGGCATTGTGCACTTTGGAGCTGGAGGCACCTACCATGCACCCAGCATCCAGGGAAGCTCAGGTGTCTGTTGTGTGTCAGTGTGTCTTCTGCCTACTTCGTATCCTTATCTTCCTCTGGGGGCTATGGTGGTGGCTGTATGGGCACCCTGGCTGGGTCCAATGGCTTCCGGTGGGAAACAATAAGGTGACCATGGAGAACCTTAACAACTGTCTGGCCTCCTACCTGGAGCAGGTGCTCTCCCTGGAGGCAGCCAACCAGGACCTGGTGATAAAGATCCGAGACAGGTACCAGAAGCAGGGTCCTGGGTCCTCTTGCAACTACAGCCATGACTACCAGATCGTGGAGGAGCTGCAAAACAAGATTCTTGGTGCCACTGAGAACTCCCAAGATTGTCCTGCATATCAACAATGCCCATCCATCAGGCTGCAGGTGACTTCCAAACCAATTTTGAGACAGAGCAGGCCCTGCACATGAGTATGGAGACCTACATCCACAGCCTGCACAAGGTGTTGGATGAGCTGATCCTGGCCAGAGATGACCTAGAAATGCAGATTGAAGGCCTGAAGAAGGAGCTGGCCTTCCTGAAGAAGAACCAGTAAGAGGAAATCAGTGCCCTGAGGCACCAGGTGGGTGGCCAGGTCAGTATGGAGGTGGATTCTGCTCCTGGCATTGACCTAGCTAAGATCCTGAGTGACATGAGAAACCAGTATGCAGTCATGCCTGAGAAGAACCAGAAGGGTAGCTGAGAAGAACTGGAAGGATGCTGGCTCACCAGCCAGACTAAGGAGCTGAACCTGGAGATCAGTGTGAAGGTGGATGTTCCATCTCTTCCTGCTCACTTGAGTCTTCCTATAATTTTCGTGAGTAATTGCCAGCACAAAACGGCTTCTCATCTCAAGATCCTGACTGGATCTCTCAAACAACAGAGATTAAAGTCAGAGGTGGATGTCTAAGTGGTTTTGCAGAGGTTCCTCATGCAGAACTGGTCCTCATTGCCCATGGTGGTAACCCAACACTATAGGGAAAGCCCTATGGTGGTTTATGTCCCTTTCCTATTCTCACTTACCCCACTCTTTCTTTCTTGTGCTATCTAAATTAACTCCAAAGTAAACTACCTCACTCAAGTCATTTACCCAGGATCTATTTTTATGGAAATCCAAAGTAAGACAAGTACCATATTTGACAGCTCCACCAATACAATATCCAGTAGGAAAAGGTAATTTTTCCAAAGAAAAAGCAGGAAAAAAAGAAAAGATGATGGACAGAAAGACAAAAGATTGATACCTCACACAGGGAGAGCTTAGCTTTCTCTCTATAGACATCCTACTTTAGAATCATCACCCCAGGCCTTTTCTGCTCAACAAAATCAATGTGAATCAATTCCTCTTTAAAATCCTCAAGACCATGACCAAGACACTCAGACAAAATAAAGTCTGAGACAACTGTTTAATGCAATGAAAAGGCCCTGGGGGTGTGGAAATCAGGTAACATCAGTGTTGTCATCAATAATATGTGAAACCTGGCTGGTGTGGCTCAGTGGATTGGCACCAGCCTGGGAACTCAAATGTTGCTGGTTTGATTCCCAGTCAGGGCAAGCCGGGTCTCTAATGAGGTCCCCAGCTGAAGGCAGGTGAAAGGCAACCATACATTGATGTTTCTCTGTCTTTCTTCCTCCCTCCCTGCCCTTCTCTCTAAAAATAATGAATAAAATCTTTTTTTAAGGTTTAAAAAATAATAATACATGGGAATGTGTCTGTTCATTTCATCCCATGATGGGTAGACATCAAATTGCCCCTCATCACTATGCCAGCCCTTAGACCATCCTGCAGAATGCCCTGGATACCTAGTAGCATGGATACTATCTAGCCTAGTAGCTCTTACTGATAATCACTCAAAGCATACAATATACTTAAGAATTCATGTCAATGAGTAAAGGGCCATAAAGTCAGGACCAAGGGGATCACACTCTGAAATCCTTAAGCATTCAGTAGGAACCCACCTTGACTCCTGGCTGAATATTCACTATCTGAAAGTCAATAAGGAGGCTTCAGACATAGTCCAAAAAGTATTCAGAGTGTCCACTCATTCCTTGGCTCACAGATGGCCCTTATTGTGTAGAAATATTCATTTCCCTTGCTCCAAAGGGCTCAAGACAAATGAACAAATAATTATGACATATACAAAATGCATTTATTTAATGAATATCTATTGAGTTATATTTATGTTAAAATAATATTAGTTTCTTGCTCACACATCTCGACTGACTTTTGATTGATCTAGACTGAATTTGCCTTTTTCTGGGATGAACTAGACTCCTAGGACATTTTTATCCTATAGTATGACAAGGATGCAAAAGGGTCAGCCCAGCTGCATAAGCATGTTCCAAGTCCACCTGCATCATGTCCACTAACCCCAGTGACCAGACTAATAAGGTCAAGGGGCAGGAAAAAAGCTTTCCACCCACCACACAGCTATGAAAAATGGATGAATGCATTACAAGGAAGATGAGAATTTAAGGAACATAAAATATAATTTAATCTGTCACAGTCTGAATAATGAAAAATAAGGAGCCCTGTGAAGATCAAAGGGAGAAAGGTGTGTGGAATTATACATAGAAAGCAGAAAGAGGGAACTACAATGACAGGAGCTAGAGAGACACAGGAGATAGATGGGCACCCTACCCAGCTTCAAGGGGTCTAAGAGGGCTTTCATATCTCCTAAAGCTTTCTCCTACCATGATAATGACTTGTTTCCACACAGAATGAGTCTGAATTACAGATGGCTGGCTGCTGGACAAAGGGACCCAAGGGCTAACATTCTGTTTCTTTCCCTTTATTCTCAGATCGCTGTCACATTTAGAATAACATTGGTGATCACCAAGAGGACATTTTTTCTTTTTATTTTAATATCCTTGTTGTATATTTTTCCATCACTATTTAGTCCCCTTATCTCCCCCCAACAAGCATCACACTGCTGTTTATGTCCATAAGTCGTTTTTTTTTGCTCAATCCCTCCACTCCATAACCATTCCCTCTTAGCTGTCATCCTGCTATCTATTAGTCTGTCTCTACCTTGTTTGTGCAGTTTGTTCATTAGATTCCACATATGAGTGAAATCATATGGTATTTGTTGTTCTTTGATTGGTTTATTTTACTTAGCATAATGTTCTCTGGGTCTATCCACACTGTTGCAAAGGGTAAAATTTCCTTCTTTTTTAGGGCAGAGTAGGATTTCACTGTGTAAATGACCCATAGTTGTTTTATCCACTCATCTACTGATGGACACTTGGGTTTCTTCTGTATCTTGGCTATTGTAAATAATGCAATGAAGACAGGGGTGCTTATGTTCTTTTGAATTAGTGTTTTGGATTCCTTCAGATGTATTCCCAGAAGTGGGATCACTGGGTCAAAAGGCAGATCCATTTATAATTTTTTGAGGTATCTCCATACTGCTTTCCACAGTGGCTTCACAAGTCTGTATTCCTGCCAATGATGTGGAAGTGTTCCCCTTTCTCCGCATCCTGGTCAGCACTTGTTTGTTGATTTATTGGTGATAGCCATTCTGACAGGTGTGAGATGGTATCTCATCAAGTTTTAATTTGCATTTCTCTGATGACTAGTGACATTGAGCACTTTTTCATATGTCTATTGCCACCTGTATATCCTCTTTGGAGAAGTTTCTATTCAGGTCCTTTGCCCATTTTTAATTGGCTTGTTTGTTTGGGTTTTTGTTTCTTTGTTCTTATGGGGGCTTGTGTGTGTGTGTGTGTGTGTGTGTGTGTGTGTGTGTGTGTGTGTTGAGTTTTATGTGTTCTTTATAAATTTAGGCTATTAACCACTTAGCACATGTAAGGGTAAATATGCTCTCCCATTCTGTGGGTTGTCTTTTAGTTTTGTTGATTGTTCAATTGCTATGCAAAAGCATTTTAGTTTGATTTAGTCTCATTTGTTTATTTTTGTTTGTTTGTTTCTTTCATTTCCCTGGGGAGATATAGCTAATAAAATTTTGCTATGAAAATTGTCCAAGATTTTGCTATGTTTTCTTCTAGTATTTTTATGGTTTTGGATCTAACATTTAAGTCTTTAATCAATTTTGAATTTATTCTTGTGTGTCATATAAGAAGGTGGACTAGTTTCATTTTTCTGCATGTACCTGTCAAATTTTTCCCAACACCACATATTCATATTGAGTAAACTATCTTTAGCCCATTGTATGTGCTTGCTTCCTCTATTAAACATTAATTGACTATAAAGTTGTGGGATTATTTCTGGACTCTCTATTCTGTTCCATTTATTTTTATGTCTATTTTTATGCCAGTACTGGGCTGTTTTTATTACCATGGACCTATAGTATAGTTTCATATTAGGTAGCATAGTTCCCCCAACTTTGTTCTTCTTTCTGAGGATTGCTGTTGTGATGTGAGGCCTTTTGTGGTTCCATATAAATTTTTGAAATATCTGTTCTAGTTCTGGGAAATACATCATTGGGATATTGATAGGAATTGCATTGAATCTATAGATAGCTTTGAGCAGTATGGACATTTTAATGACAGTAATTCTTCCTATCCATGAACACAGTATATGCTTCCACTTATTTAAATTTTCTTCAATTGCTTTCTTCAGTGTCTTGTAATTTTCTGAGTACAGATATTTAAAATCCTTGGTTAGGTTTATTCTTAGGTATTTTATTCTTTTTGAAGCAATTGTGAATGGGATCATCTTCTTAATTTCACTTTCTGTTAGTTCACTATTGGCGTATTAAAAAGCAACTGATTTCTAGATATTAATTTCATATCCTGCTACTTTGCTGAATTCAACAATCAGTTCTAGTAGTTTCTTGGTGGAATCTTTGGGATTCTCTATGTACAATATCATGTCATCTGCAAATAAAGACAGTTTTACTTCTTTCTTTCCAATTTAGATGCCTTTTATTTCTTCTTCTTGTCTGATTGTTGTGGCTAGGACTTCCAGTACTATGTTGAATAAGAGAGGTAAAAGTAGGCATCCTGTCTTGTTCCTTTCTTTTTAATTAATATATTTGATTTATTTTTCTATTACAGTTGTGCCAATTCTCCCCGCTTTGCCCCCCTCCACCCAGTATCCCATTTCCTCCACTAATGCCCCCCTTAGTTATGTCCATAAGAGCAAAGAAGTTCTTTGGCTTCTCAATTTCCTTTGTTCTTTTTAACATCTCCCTGTCTATTCTGTAACCACCAATACGTACTTTTTCTTTTTTTCCCTTTCATATCCAGACAATTCACCATTTAATTACTGCCTTCTGTCAGCTTCTCAAAACATATTAATACAAAGTTTTCTTTTCATTATTCCAAAACACCTACATTAATTCATTTGTTTAAAGAATTACTCTTGTAAGTAATATGAATTGCAATATTACCAAACACATGCAAAAATACATTTATAAACATACATATTTTTACACATATTTAAAGTACATACCAGATTTTGAAGAGTTAATACAAAATATTTATAATATGCCAATAGCTTACATAATTATTACATGTTAAATGATAGTATTTTAGGTATATTGTAGCAAAATTAAGCAGGTTTTTTTCTTCTTTAATACTTATTTTACTCTGGAATGCTATTTTTGTGAAATATATCACAGAAACAGTGTATTGTAGAACTCACTTTTGTGAAAGTTGTCCTAGAGACAATGCCAAACCCATAGTAAAAAATGAATTTGGCTTTTGAGTCAGATCCTCCCCACCAATAATACAACTCAACTTTATTTTAAGCTACTGGAACTACAAGTTATTCTTTTTGGAGCTTTTCATCTTAAATAGTAGATTTATTTATTTATTTATTTATTTATTTATTCAAGGCTGTGCATAGGTCTTCTTTCAATACCCTCTGTTTTTCCTCTATATGTGTTTTACAAGTTGAAGCCTGCAGAAATAAAGGCACTTGCATTATTCTACCCTAGGGTAAAAATTATTATGCCTACTAAGTTGAGGTAAAAAATAAAAATCCCTAGGATTTAAATAATTTTGTAGAATAGTATGCTAGCTATTTTTTAAACTTGTGGTTGACTTCCTATGTGGTCCTAAACTAACCACTGAACTATTTAAGAGTCTGCTGAGATTAGGTATGTTCATATTTCAATAGTAAAGTTTACTATAGCATTAACTCCTTTTCCCAAGCATCCCCAGTTTGGGGGCCTTCATAACTGGAAATGTATATTTCCATGATTCAGTTGAAAGGATTCTCATCTAATTTACATGCTAACATGAGAATATATATTGTCTATGTACATGAATCATATAGTTTAGTAGTTTGCAACTTCCATCCAAATTGGTCTTCATTCTCAGCATCTTTTCTAACCTAAAGATTGACTGATTTCACAACTCACCCATGACCAGTCAGTTGCTATTTAAAACATAAATTGCTAACAAAATCTATATATTACACACCCACAAATAAGCACATATTTTGTAACAGTGAATAAGAAAGATAGCATGTATTCTATGTAATATACATCCACACTTTTTTACTTTTTTCTACTTCCTTAACTGCATTCAACTTTTCTTTTTTGTTTTGTTTTTTGTTTTGTTGTTTTTTCCAGTCAGGAATGTGTATTTCTTTGGCTAATGTGAACTTTTAGAGTGTCTTCAGGTTTTTTCAAATTACTGCTAGGCCTATTAGGAAAACACAGTGTTTTCATGGTTCAAGGTTCATAAACTGAGAAAGTGAATGTGAAAATGATTTCTATGACAAACGAGCAATCATTTGTACATCCTACATTAAATTTTCACATACACACTGAGAATCTTCAGAGATACCCCAAGAAAATCTTAGTTTTCATTGAAAGTCTCTCTCTGCTTCATTCTACTCTTGATATTAAAAGGTTTCCCATAATTCACACTGAAACTTTCTAATTCTTGAACAGAAAATATCACAGTTCCAACCAGGGGAAACAATGTAGAATATATCATTATTTGGTGCATATGGAACATTCCTGCTTCACCATGGTTTGCAACTTTACTATTGGCCTTGCTGGAACACATAGAATTTCCATGGTTTCAGTAGTACAAACTGATGAAATTGAATGCTAAAGTGATTTCTATGAAAGAACTACACTCATTCTTACATTCTCCATTAAATCTCCACACAGTCATGGTAAAACTTCAAAAATGTCACAGAGAAGCTTAGTTTCATTAAAGTGTTCTGTATTGCTTCTTTCCACTGTGAATATCCCTGTTTTTCTCAAAATTCACATAGAATCTTTACATGAATCAAACAAAAACACCATGGTTCTTACCAGAGGCATCAGTGGGAAATGAGTATTTCTTTGGCCCATGTGAAATTTTACAGTGTCTTCAGGGTTTTTACATTACTGCTAGGCCCATTGAGAAAACACAGTGTTTTCATGGTTAAAGCTTTCATAAACTGAGAAAATGAATGTGAAAATGAGAAAACAGCAATCATTTGAACATCCTACATTCAATTTTCACATATTCACTGAGAATCTTAGAAATATCACAAGGAAATCAAAGTTTTTTATTGAAATCTCTCCCTGCTCATTCTACTCTTGATATTAGAGTGGTTCCCATAATTCACACTGAAACTTTAAAATTCTTGACCAAAATTATCACAATTCTAACCAGAAGAAACATTGTAGAATGTGTCGATCTTTGGTGCATATGGAACATTACAGTTTCTTCATGTTTTCTTTTTTTTTTTTTTAATTTAATTTGATTGTTGTTGTATTACATCCATCCCCTTTTTCCTCCCCTCTATCCCCTTCGCCACCCACCCATGCCCCCACAAAGTCAATCCTATTTGTTGTCCATGCCCATGGTTCTTCCATACTAGGTTCTTGACTGAACTGCTCCACTTTTTTGCCTCCTTCTCCACCCTCCCCCTATCCCACTTCCCCCTGCCCACTGAAGGTCTATTCACTGTATTCATGTAACTAGTTCTGTTTTGCTTGTTGTTTGTTTTCTTCATTATTGTCCTGTAATGGGTGAGATCATATGGTATTTGGCCTTCACTGACTGGCTTATTTCACTAAGCATAATACTTTCTAGTTCCATCCATGTTGTTGCAAATGTTAGGAGTTCCTCCTTTCTTTCTGCTCTGTAGTATTCTATTGTGTAAATGTACCAAAGTGCTTTGATCCAATCATCCACTGATGGGCTCTTAGGCTGTTTCTAGCATTTGGCTATTGTAAATAGTGCTGCTATGAACATAGTGTACATAGGTTCTTCTGAATTGGTGTTTCAGGTTTCTTCAGGTATATTCCTAGTTGTGGAATTGCTGGATCAAAAGTCAGTTCCACTTTTAGGTTTGTAGGGAAACTCCATAATGTTTCCATAGTGGCTGCACCAGCCTGCATTCCCACCAACAGTGCACCAGTGTTTCTATTTCACCACATCCTTGCCAAAACTTGTTGTTTGTTGGTAAATGTCATTCTAGCAGGTGAGAGGTGGTATCTTATGGTGGTTTTCATTTGCATCTCTCTGATGACTAGTGATGTTGAGCATTCTTTCATATGTCTTTGGCCCCTTTGAATGTCTTCCTCAGTGAATTGTCTGTTCAGGTCTTTTGCCCATTTTTCAGTTGGGCTGTCTGTCTCCCTGGTGTTGAGTCATAGTAGATTTTTATATATTTTAGAGATCAAAGCCTTGTCTGAGGTATCATTGGCAAATATGTTTTCCCATACAGTTGGTTTCATTTGGATTTTGCTGGTGTCTTTTTTGGCTGACCAGAAACTTTTCAATTTGATATAGTCCCATTTGTTTGCTTAATCTTTTATTTTCTTTGCCCTTGGAGAAGTATCAGTATTTCTGCATAGGATATCTAAAACTGTATTGCCTATATTTTTCTCTAGGACCTTTATGGTGGCACTGTTTATGTTTAAGTCCTTAATCCATCTTGAGTTTATTCTGATGTATGCTGGTTTTATCTTTTTTATCTTTTTGCATGTTGCTGTCCAGTTCTCCCAATACCACTTGTTGAACAGACTGTTTTTACTCCATTTGATGTTCCTTCCTTTTTTGTCGAATATTAGTTGACCAGAGTCCTGGGTTTATTTCTGGGCTCTCTATTCTGTTCCATTGATCTATATGTCTATTCTTATGCCAGTACCATGCTGTTTTGATGACAGTAGCCTTGTAGTATTGTTTGAAGTCCAGTATTGTGATTCCTCCTACCCTGTTCTTCTTTCTCAAGATTTCTGTGGCTATTTGTGGGTGTTTTTGGCTCCATATAAATTTTTGAAGTATTTTTTCTATTTCTGTGAAGTCTGTCATTGGTATTTTAATTGGGATTTCATTGAATATATAGATTGCTTTGGGGAGTATGGACATTTTAATGATGTTAATTCTTCCCATCCATGAACATGGTATATGCTTCCATTTTTTTTGTATCTTCCTTCATTTCTTTCTTCATTGTTCTGTAGTTTTCTGAGTACAGGTCTTTTACCTCCCTGGTTAAGTTTATTCCTAAGTACTTTATTTTTCCTATTGCTATTGTAAATGGGATTTGTTTTCTAGTTTCTATTACTGATGTTTCATTATTTGTATACAAAATGTTTTTGATTCTGGATATTGACTTTATATCCAACTATTTTGCTGAATTTGCTTATTAGGTCAAGTAAGTTTTTGGTGGAGTCTATCGGGTTTTGTATGTATACTATCGTGTCACCTGCATATAATGAAGGTATGACTTCCTCCTTTCCAATTTGGATCCATTTGATTCCTTTTTCTTGTCTGATAGCTATAACTATAACTTCCAAAACAATGTTGAAGAGAAGTGGAGAAAGTAGACAACCTTGTCTTGGTCCTGATCTTAAGGGAAAAGCATTTAGTTTTTGTCTATTGAGTATGAAGTTGGCTTCAGGTTTCTCATATATTTACTTCATTATGTTGAGATATGCTCCCTCTACTCCCATTTTGCTGAGAATTATTATCATAACTGGTTGCTGTACTTTATCAAATGCTTCTTCAGCATCTATTAATATGATCATACAGTTTTTATCTTTCATTTTGTTGATGTGGTGTATTACATTTATTGATTAACAGTTGTACCATCCTTGCATCCCTGGGATAAAACCCATTTGATCATGGTGAATGATCTTTGTAATGTACTGCTGAATCCAGTTGACCAATATTTTGTTGAGAATCTTAGCATCTATGTTCATCAAAGATATTGACCTATAATTATCTTTCTTAGTTGTGTCTCGACCTTGTTTGGGGATTAGAATAATATTGACCTCATAGAAAGAGTTTGGGAGTCTTCCCTCTTCTTGGATCTTTTGGAATAGGTTGAGAAGGATAGGAGTTTGTTCGTCTCCAAATGTTCTTCTTTTTAGGTTTGGTAGAATGCCACTGTGTATCCATCTGGTCCAGGGCTCTTGTGCTTTGGGAGATTTTAGATTACTTCTTCAATTTCATTAGTTGTTATTGGCCTATTCAGGCTTTCTGCTTCTTCTGGGTTCAGTTTTGGTAGATTATACATTTCCAGGAATGTGTCCATTTCACCCAGGTTATTATAATTCTTGTCATAGAGTTGTTTGTAATAATTTCTTACAATCCTTTGTATTTCTGAAGTATTAATTGTGATTTCTCCTCTGTCAGTTCTGATTCTGTTTATTTGGGTCCTCTCTCTCTTTTTCTTGATGAGTCTGGATAAAGGCTTGTCAATTTTGTTTATTTTTTCAAAGAACTCCTGGATTTCTTCATTCTTCAAATTGTAGTTTGAGTCTCTAAGTTATTTAGTTCTGCTCTGATCTCAGTGATTTCCTTCCTTCTACTTCCTCTGGGCTTTGATGTTGCTCCTCTAGTTCTTGCAGCTTTATGGTTAGGTTGTTTGTATAAGATTCTTGTGACCTTTTTAGGTAGGGCTGTATTGCCATAAATTTCCCTCTGAGGACGGCCTTTGCTGTATCCCATAGGTTTTGGGCTATTGTGTATTCATTGTCATTTGTTTCCAGAAACTTTCTGATTTCATCTTTGATCTCATTGTTAACCCATTCATTACTTAAAAGTATGTTATTCAGTCTCCATGAGTAAGAGTGTTTTTGTTTTTTTCCTTGAGATTGGTTTCTAGTTTCAAGCCATTGTGATCTGAGAAGATGATTTGTATGATTTTAATTTTCCTGTATTTGTGGAGGCTTGTCTTGTGACCTACCATGTGGTCTATCTTAGAGAATGTTCCATGTGCATTTGAAAAGAATGTGTCTTTTGCTTCTTTGGGGTGAAAGGTTCTGTATATATCAGTTAGGTTCATTTCTTCTAGAATGTTGTTAATTTGCCACAACATCCTTAGTGATTTTTATTTTTTGGAAGATCTGTCCATTGTTGTTAGTATTAAACTACTAACAGTAGTATTAAAATCCCCTACTATTAGTGTGTTGCTATCTATATCTTTCTTGAAGTCCTCTAAGATTTTCCTTATATATTTGGGAGCCCTATGTTGGGTGCATATATGTTTACCAGAGTTATTTCTTCTTGATGGATTGTTCCCTTTAATATTATGAAATGTCCTTCTTTATCTCTTTTTATGGCCTTCATTGTAAAATCTATTTTGTCTGAAATAAGTATTGCTACCCCAGCCTTTTTTTCATGTCCATTTGCTTGATATATATTTTTTCCATCTCTCCACTTTCAATCTGTGTTGATCTTTCGTTCTGAGGTGGGTCTCTTGAAGACAGCATATATATGGGTCATGTTTTCTCATTCATTTGGCTACTCTATGTCTTTATATTGGCACATTTAATCCATTTACATTTAAGGTTATTATTAATACTTATGTATTGCCATTTTCCCTCTTTATACCTGTATTTCTCTTTGGCTCTTGCTGTTTCTTCATTTTTTTTTTTTTTTTTTTTTTTTTAAGCAGACCTTTTAGCATATCTTGTATTGCTGGTTTGGTAGAGATGCCTTCTTTTAGGCTTCGTTTGTCTGGGAAACTCCTTATTTCTCCTTCCATTTTGAATGAGAGCCTTGCTGGGTAGAGTATTCTTGGTTGCAGGCCTTTGTTTACCATTACTTGGAATATATTTTGCAATTCCCTTCTGGCTTGTATTGTTCCTGTTGAATAATCATTTGATAGCCTAATTGGAGCTCCCTTATATGTTATTTGTTGTTTCTCTCTTGATGCTTTTAGGATTCTCTCTTTGTCTTTGTCTTTGAAATTTGCCATTTTAATTATAATGTGTGTTGGAGTTGGTCTGTTTGGGTTGATCTTTATTGGGACCCTCTGTGCTTCCTCAACTTGAATAATATTTTCACTCATCATGTTAGGGAAGTGTTCTCTCATTACTTTTTAGAACAGCATTTCCATTCCTTGTTTCTCTTCTCCTTCTGGTATCCCTATGATACGGATATTATTGTGTTTCTTGTCCTGTAGCTCTCTTGAAAACTCTTCATTCTTGTTCAGCCTTTTTTCTTTCTCTTGTACTGTCTTGGATTATTTTTCTACATTGTTCTCCAACTCTCTGATCTGGTCCTCTGCTTCCTCTAGCCTACTGTTGATTCCTTCTACTGTAATCTTCAATTCAGAAATTGTATTCTTCATTTCTTCCTGGCTTTTACTAATAGTTTCTAAGTCCATTTTAACATTGGTGTGGCTCTCAGTAAGTTCCTATAGCTTCCCTGGAGTTCTTTGTAGTTCCCCTGGAGTTGTTTATAGTTTTCTTTGAGCTGGCTGAACTCATTGAGCTTCTCTATCATCATTCTTTTAAGTTCCATATCTGATAGTTTGTTTGCTCCTGTTTCATTTAGTGATCTTTCTGGTGATTCTTTCTTTCCTTTTGGTGATGGACTGATTCTTTTTTTCCCCAATATGGGTGTCTGTTGTTGCTTTTCTTCTTGTCTTGGATTAATCTGCTTTGATTCCCTTCCTTTGTGAAGCACCCTTCTGTATTAGGAGATTTGTGGAGGTCAGTGTTGCAGTTTCATAGACGTCCTCCAATGGCATTAACTTGGGCTGTCTGGTTGTATTTTGGATTGGTTGCATGTGTTGCTACTTTTCTTCCAGTTGGCTGATTGAGAGACACTCCTTCTATCCTGTCTCATACACTGTTTTTGAGCTGCTCCTAAAAACAGAACCACCAGTCCAGGCAAAATAACCACACCTTCAGAGATACCTTTCTCCTTTAATCCCCCTTTTCACTGTCCTTGAACATAGCTATATACCCATACCCTCCAAGGTAACCCGCACTTTTAATCACACTCTCAGCTGCAACTGAGCCAGTCTTAATAGGGATGTAGTTATGATAAGACTGATGTATGAGGGGAAAAAATGATTAAGTTGACTGAAGTAGATAATTTTGTAGGGTTCAAAGGAGTAGCAAAGGCAGCAGGGATATGAGAGAGAAAGTCAACTTATCTATTCAATAGAAATGAGGAGGGGGAGAATCAGAAAGCCTCAAGTGCCAATGAACAGTATAAACCTATATATATATACTTGCCACATCTACCTCCCTGTTCACCCATAATGAGCCCTGATTGGTCCAGGTGGAGCCAGGACCTGTGTGCTTTTAGCAGAAAAAAATGGATGTGTAGTCCCTAGTAGCACACCCACAAAAAAAAAAAAAAGAAAGAAAGAAAGAAAGAAAGAAAGAAAGAAAGAAAAGAAAAAAGAAAGGGTTTAAGCAACTGGAGAGGGGAGGAATATTTAGATTGAGGACTGGGAATCAATTGTGGCAGGAGTGTGAGTAGACATTCAAATAAGTACAGGAGGAGGGTCTTGGATATTTAGGTGGATTGAGATAGGGGAGGAGTAAAAATATGTGAGTTGGGGTACACTATGGTATAAACAGTATTTACCTAAAATGCACCAATTGTGAGGGTTGGAAGTAACTTTTGAAAAGGATATATTAGGGATTAATAGTTCCTGTAGCTCTCAGTGTAACTCAGGTACTTGAGATTAGCAGCAATCCATCTCCTGAGTCTGCCTCTTTTTTCTGATCAAGTCTGCAGTCTACAGTCAAACTGTGCGGTCTTGGAATGGCAGGGCCTATGGCTGTCACAGTCAGGGCTGATTCTGAGTGCCAGCCCCCAAGTAGGCTGAGCCTCCAGTAGCCTAGCTGGGTTTCTCCATTGCTGGTGTTTTGGGGCCTTCCTTTCTCTCACTGGTTCTATATGAAGACCTGTAGGGTGCTTCTGTGGTGTCTATGGCTGCTCCTCCCTCTCCAGCTCCTGGGGGCATTTCCTGTCTGCAACGGGCACCTAGCTCCAATGTGGGATGGCCTGCAACCTCACTGGCTCCTGTGATCGCTGGCCCTATCCCCACAGCTCCTGGAGGACGTAGCCCCTGTCTGCAAACAGTGCCTGGTTCCCCCAGGGTGAAGGCTAACCCTCCATGCAGTCCAGCTCTTTGAGGAGTTTTTCACCACCACATCTGTGATGCGTGCCTGGCTCCCCAGAGTGTCCGCAGTGCAGTCTGCCAGCTAACTGTACACCTTCCCCTCCAGCTCCTCAAGGAGGCCTTTGCCGCCTGCAGTGGGTGTACCAGTTGTGCCAGCTGCAAGTTCCTGGTGCGCAGTTTCGAGTTTTTGTGGGAGCCTGCACAGCGGAGTGGGTACATGGGGTTGACCCTCTCCACTCACCCAGGGCTCTGAGCTGCCCCCTTCCCAGGTGGCACAGCAGCACAATTTTCAGCCCTCTAGCTGCTCCAGTCGATGCACTTCCCCACTCCCCTGCTCCTGCTCCCCGAGGGTCTCTCCTCCTCCACCTCTGGCCTGGGGAAGCACTTCCTCTCTCTCAGCCCCTGGAGCAAGGGTCTCACACAGTTCCTCTCCTGCATGAGTTCAACTCCTCATTCCATCCAGAGTATGCACTCACTGTCCACACTGCTCAGGCTTCTAGTCACTAGGGAGCCTGAAGCTGTCCTCAGTTAGAGCTGATCCTCTGCACAGAGCTGCCACTGCCCAGAGCCGACCTTGGTCTGCCAGCCAGTTTGAAACTATCTCACCTGCTCTCCTGTAGGTCTCTGCAGCCTCTGGGCTGTGCACTCCTGAGTCCAGATGCTTACTGCTCCAATTAATAGGGACCTGCAGTCATCTCCTCCTCCCTAACCTATCCTCCAGCTGCTCTGGCATTCAAGAACAGCATCAGCAATGCTCTCTACTCTGTCACCATCTTTTCTCTCCCATTCAATTTTTCTGAGTTATTGCAAATAACATGATGTTCCCATATTGTGAAATAATTTCAATCTAAGAAAAATGAACCTGCAGTAATGCAGATACAAGTAATATACAAATTTTACCTTACATAGTAAAATCTATTTATAAAAAGATCACTTTAAGCATTTATAAGTTAAAATTGGTTCTTATTCATTCAGCTTCCCTATGTCTTTTCATTGGATTTAATCCATTTACCTTTGTACCTGGGTTTCTGTCTGTCTCTCTGTTTCTTCATCTTCTTATAGCAGACCCTTTAGCATCTCTTGCAATGCTGGTTTGGTGCAGATGTATTCTTTAGGCTTCTTGTGTCTGGGAAACTCCTTATTTCGCCTTCCATTTTGACTGAGAGCCTTGCTGGGTAGAGTAATCTTGGTTGCAGGCCTTTGTGTTTCATTGCTTGAAGTATTTTTTGCCATTCCCTTCTAGCTTGTGTTTGTGTTGAGAAATCAGCTGATAACCTTATGGGAGCCTCCTTGTATGTTATTAGCTGTTTCTCTCTTGCTACCTTTAGGATTCTCTCCTTGTCTTTGAAATTTGCCATTTTCATGATGATGTGTCTTGGAGTGGGCCTGTTTGTGTTCATCTTCCTTGGGACCCTCTGTGCGTCCTGAGCTTGCATGACTCTTTCTTTCCTCAAGTTAGGGAAGTTTTCTGTCATTAGTTTTTCAAACAGGTTTTCTATCCCTTTCTCCTCCTCTTCTTGTGGTATCCCTATAATATGGATGTTATTATGTTTCATGTTGTCCTGTAGCTCTTTTGAAACCTCTTCATTCTTTTTCAGCCCTTTTTCATTTTGTTGCACTGCCTAGAATTTTTTTCTACATTGACCTCCAGATCGCTGATCTGGTCCTCTGCTTTCTCTAGCCTGATTTTGATTCCTTCTCCTGTGTTCTTTAATTCAGAAATTGTATTCTTCATTTCCTCCTGGCTCTTATTGATGGTTTCTATGTCCTTTTTAATGCTTGTGTAGTTCTCAGTAAGTTCCTTGTAGCTTTCCTGGAGTTCTTTGTAGTACTCCTGAAGTTCTTCCTAGTTCCCCTGGAGTTGTTTTTAGTTTTCTTTAAGCTGACTGAGCTCGTTGAGCTTCTCTATCATCATTATTTTCAATTCCATGTCTGATAGGGTGCTTGCCTCTATTTCATTTTGCACTCTTCTGGGGGATTCCTCCTTTCCATTTGCTGCGTGTTTGTTTCTTTGTCTCCCCATTTTAGGTGGCTCTTATTTGTTTCTGCTTCTTGGATTGGTCTTTTTTGACTTACTGTCTTAGTGGTGTGACCCTCTGTGTTGTAGAGGTGCACTTTTTTTACTTCCTGGATTTGCGCTTGGTGACATCAGCTCATGTCCCAGTTTGAGCCTAGTCAGCCAATTGGAGACTACCAGATATCCACTGTGTTTTTCTCCTTTAGTTGTTTAGCTAATCAGTCTGGGATCAGTGGTCAGTTTTAGGCACCTCTGGGTGGGCAGATGAATTCAGTTGTTAATCCAATCAACCTGTGATCTGAGATCAGGTTTAGGCACTGCTCGGTGGGGTGGGTTAATTCCTATGGGTGGGGCTGTGGCTTCCCCTCAGACTCCTGTCCTTTGGAGAAGAGTGGTCTGCTGGCTGTATGGGGGATGGGTCAGCACTGGACTCACAGCTGCTCCCTTAACTCTCCCCCTAAACTCACTGACCCAAACCCTCCTTAAGTGTCTCTAGTCCACTGTGCCCTCCCTCTGCTGGAGCCCATGGTAAGTGGGTGCCACTGTATTTTCATGCTTGGTCCCTTTAAGAACTCAATCTCTCTGTCAAGCTGGCTATATCTGGTGACTTTTTGCTTTTCCCAGCTGGATGCTGTTTTACTCTCAGCTTTGTTGCTGTAGGCTGGGAAGCCCAGTTGGGGGTTTAGATCCCACCTTTCTCAGATGGAGCCTGGGGCTGCTGAGATGTTTCTCCATCCCTTCAGCTGCCACTTGTGGGAGCCCCACCAGCTCTCTCACATCTCCACACTTCCTACTGGTCACGCTGTGATAAAGCGACCTTTTCTGTTATGTCCCTGGTAATAAGACTTCTCTCCAGTTGGTTTTCTATTGGTTATTCTGGATGATTTCTCCCCAATTAAGTTGTAATTCGGTGTTGGTAGTGTTATGGTGGAGCGCAAGAATGACGTTTGGAGACAACCAGATAGAATTTAGGGAGCTTTTATTAGAAGGCTAACCAGCAGCTGCCCGCCTTAATTCCACACAGTGATTCCAGTGAACAGTCCCGACCAAGGGGTGCAGTCAGCTTTTATAGTCAATATATCCTGGGTAAGGTCACACAAATAAGGTCCGGTCCTTACTCCAGATATCCGGGTTCTGCAGGGGAGCGGGGAGTTCTTGGCTGCCTACATCTATTCACTGCCTACAGGAGTCTTGTTATGCGAACATTTTTGCTATGCCTAGCTGAAGCGTGCAACTGCAACCCTATTTCTTCTAGCAGAGCAAGCTTGTAGGGAGGGGGAGGGAGGTTAAATTTTCCTTACCATCTCATTAGGAGATTGGTGTAGCTCCACTTACTCCTCCACCATCTTGGTTCTTTCCTCCTTTGATTTTTTATTGTCCTTTTTTCCTCTTCTTCTTAAAGCAAGCCCTTTAATATTTGTGCAGCACTGGTCTGGTGTTAACAAACTCTAGCTTTTTCTTATCTGTGAAGCTCCTTATTTCTCCTTTGATTTTAAATGATAGTCTTTCTGGGTAAAGTAGCCTTGAGTTTAGGTCTTTGCTTTTCATCACTGTGAATATTTCATGCCACTCCTTCTGGCCTGAAATATTTCTGTTGAGAAATCAAATGACATTCTAATTGGTGGTCCCTTGTATGCAATTATCTGCTTTATTTTTTGTGGTTTTTAGGATTCTCTCCTTATCTTTAATCCTTGCCATTTTAATTATTATGTATCCCAGTGTAGGCCTCTTTGTTTGGGACTCTCTGAGCTTCCTGAACTTGCATGTCTTTTTTCTTCATCATATTAGGGAAGTTTTTGGTCATTATTTCTTCAAATAAGTTTTCAATCCTTTGCTCACTTTTTTCTCATTCTAGTATCCCCATGATGCATATATTGTTATGCTTCATGTTGTCCAAAATGTTTCTTAAGGTCTTCTCATTTTTTTTAATTATATTTTTATTTTTGCTGCTCTGCCTTGATTGTTATTTTCTACCTTGTCTTCCAAATCACTGATTCAATCCTCTGCTTCCTCTAACTTACATTTTATTCCTTCCAGTATATTATTTATATCTTCATTTCTTACTGATTCTTTTTTATGGTTTCTATGTCTTTTTTCATGTTTTTGAGTAGCCTTATAATATTTATTCTATCTCTCTATCTGGTAAATTGCTTACCTTCATTTCATCTTTCCTCTTCTAGAGAATTCTCTTATTCTTTTTATTTTGGGTGTGTTTATTTATCTTCCCATTTTAGCTGCTTTTTTGTATTTTTTTTTCTTCTATGTATTAGGTAGATCTGCAAAGACTCTGATGTAGGCCTTTGTCAGATGCTGCTTGTGCTGGCCCTGGATTACCTGTTTGGAGTTATCAGCAATCCACAGCATGTGGCTCCCTCTGCTTGGCTTATTTGTGTGCAGAAAGAACCAGGGTGAGCACCAAGGCCAGCTTTTATCAGCACTAGGCCCAGGATTAGGGTCAGAGTCTCAGAACTCCCAGAGATCTGGTTTAGTTCACTGATATAGCCTCAAGCTGTACTCAGCAGCCCAGCTTAAGATCCACAGCATGGCAAAGAGTAATTGCTATGGGCAGGGCTATTGCTTCCCCTCAGGCTGATGGCACTTAGAAGAGGTGAGTGCTCCACCTGAGGAAGATGGCATCTGCAGTATGAGAAGTGACTCATCACAAAGATACTGGCACTTTTTCATTCAGTTTTCTCCCCACTAGACTCTCCTTAAGTGTTCCTAGTCCACTCTGTCATCCCTCTTCCAGAGCCCATAGTAAGTGCTTGCAAGCAAAACTTTCCTTGTTGGGTCTTTAAGAGGTTCTCTGCTTCTCCACTGTCTCTTCCTGGTGGACAGAAACTCCACTGCTTTTCACAGCTGGATATTGTCTCGGTGTTTGTTAGGAAGGATAGACAGAAAATTAATGCAAGGAGGAGGGAGGATATATGCCTCACTTGTTGACCCAGCAGTCCTGAGTCCAAAATTCCCAGCTAGGAATGAGCAGCCAGAGGGGAAACAATAGCAGGGCCCTCACTGTTTCAAAATAAGAAGGTACTTAATACAAGAGGCTAAAAGCAAACATATATATATATTTCACCCACTGACTAGTAGTCCTGAGCCTGGTTCAATAAGGCTGCCAGGCATTTTGAACAAGCAAAACTATGATAGTGCAGGAGTAGAGGGTAGCCCTTATAAGCCTCTATGTATCATATCCACTAGCTGAAAAGGAAAACCTTGAGACTGTGTATTTATCTCAAGGCCAAGAAGAGGAAAGAGGAGGAGGTCCACAATACCCAAAGAAAAAGTCTGTAAGACAACTCTGGTTAACTGCCTGCCTTCTGTCACATATAAGAATGAACAAATAGAGTCCAGAGCAGGATAAGAACTTAGGCTAACAGACACACACCTACCTTTGGGTAGTCATATCTCCCCAGGGAAAAGCTGGCACCACCTTTACCTGTAAATCAATATATAAACTTCTTCACCCCCCAATTCAGCAAAGTATATAAGTCTTCAGAACAAAGGACTTGCTTTCTTTTTGATCACCCAGCTTCTGGCCACTAGGGTGCTGGCCATCCTGCTCTTGTGACCCTGCTCTTGCCACCCTTGCTTTTGCTCTCCCATTAGAACTTAGCACTAATAAACTTTGCTTGCATGCTAATAGGCTTGCTTACCTGTAATTCTTTACTGCATCTTTAAGAAGAACTGAGTTTCTAGGAACTTCTCCCACAATACTGGGTTCCTTTACTGGCTCCAGCACTGTGGACTGGGCAGCTAAGCTTGGGGTTTAGACCACACACCTCTCAAGGATAACCCCCCAGCTGCTGAAATGTCCCTCCAACACTTCACCTGCAACCCGTGGGAACCCAGTCAGCCCCCACAAGAATTTTCAAGCAAGCAAGAATACAATTTCAAGTAGTAGTGGGAGCAGAAATCAGGTCACAAGGAATTAATGCTGTGAGGACATGGTTTCTACATAATAAACGTCTACACATTTATTCTGGAATTTACTAGAGATGAGATATGAGGAAGAAAGAGAAGGTAGAAGGCTGTATAATGATACCAACCTCAGGGCATTTGCATGAGCTCATTCTACTCTGAATGATTTTCCACCATCTCTCACAGAGCTAGTACCTCCTCATCATTCAGCTCTTAATTCACTTGTCACCTCCTCAAAAATAACTTACCCTGACACTCCCTCTCCCCACTTAAAATATCCCTGCCCCACATTCTAGCACATACCATTAACTCACTGTATTTCTTAGCATCTAGATTTGTCTTTTGCTGTTGTTGTTCATTGACTTTCTTATTATCAGTCCTCCTCGCTAGAATGGATTTAAGTCTCTTTGTTTTGTCTGTGCACTGTGTCCCCAGTGCCTTCAATAATGCCTGGGATATGTTTGGTGCTCAAACTAAATGTTGAATAAATAAACAGATGGGATGAATCAATGAATAACTTTAGAAATAGTGAAGAAGAGAAGGAAGTGACAATGACAAAAGAGAAGAATATAGAAAGAAGAAATAAGATAGGTAATAAGAAAAGAAGAATGTGACCAAATTAAGAAGAGCAAAGAAAGCAGATAAGGAAAGAAGAAAAGAACTTCAGGATACCAAAGAGTTAAGATCTGTAGCTGCTGCCCAGTTGCTTGGGGTATAAACTGAGTGAACAGGGGGGATAGTGCTTAAGGAGGAGATTTCTTATTTGCATCCCTTTGTCCATCAAAATCTGATCACAGGAAGAATGCGAAGTACACATTTTGCATTTTTCCTCTGTTGGAAACCATTACAACAATAGCTTGGAACTAGCCCTGCAGGAATAGGAAAGGCAAAAACTATCTGGTTTTTGTAAATAAATAATTATGAATTGCCATGTCTGAATATACTCATAATAGCACTGTGGCCTGGTGTGCACTACCATTTGCCCAACCACCATATGAAGTCTGGCAAATTACTGCCTTCTCTCCATTTATTCTCTTTTTGCCTCTAAGATTCCTACTGGAATTCCAATTCTTAACTTTTCTCTTTTCTTCTCAAGATTTATCCTTCTAGGAGAGTCCATTGGCTAATTTTTTCAAGTCACTAAACTGTTCCTTAGCTGCATTCATTCTGCTGCACATCTTATCCATTGGCAGTACATGTTTCATGTTTTACAATATATTTTTCATCCTTAAAATTGCCAAATCATTTTTCAGAACTTTTTGTTCCTATTTTTATGTTCCTAAAATCTTTGCTTCTTTCTCTCAGAATATTTGTGAAACTTGTTTTAATTTTTAAAGATTCTGTCTAATCCATTATTTCTGCTTCTTCTGGCATAGATCATTCAATTTGGTGTCCTGCTATATATTTTTTACTTTTATTTTTTTAAAAAACCAAGAAAGAGGAACAGAGAGGGAGAGGGGAGAGAAACATTGATTCATTTTTCCACTTATTTATGCATTCACAGGTTGATTCTTAAATGTGTCCTGACCAGGGATCAAACTTACAACCTTGGGGTGTTGGGGCATGCTTTAAACAACTGAGCTACCCAGCCAGTGCTCCTGCTATATATTTTTATAAATTCATACTCCTCTGGAACTATCAAATACTATGGCTGTGATAAGTAAGGGGGAATAGGTGGGGTTGGTGGCAACATTCTTAATCCTAGTTTGTATTTTTCCTGGCAAGCTGAATTGTGGAGAGGGTCTTCAGTTCACTTCCTTGTTTGCTACTCTCCCTCTTCTCTCCTGGGAATGGATCAGATTCTAGGCCGCTGACAATGCTGTTCCCCATGGGCTGCCACCCTCTGTTGGGACTGGCTAGAGGCCAGCCAGCTTACCTGTAGTTCTTGGCATCAGCTCCCCACTCTCACTGAGATCCAGCTCTGTCTTATTATCCCAGGTGCCTCAGATACCACTGAATGTTGTGTTGCTTACCTGCCCTGCAATAACAAAGAGAGGGTGCACTTTGCAGTTCTCCCCCTGCTTGTGTGCCACCCATGGTACCTGGACTTCTTTTCACCCTTCAATATCAGCACTCAATCTCTTTCCCTCTCTGAATGATTTCCGCAGTTTTAGTTGGGTTCTAGGACCTATGTAGCTCTCTTTTCTTTAAAACCTAGAGGCCTGGATTCAGGAAGGAGCCTAATAATTTAATTCTCCATCTTGGCTGGTCTACTCATCTTCACACATAGACTGGCATACATGTTCATGCAAATGCATGCACACATACTCAACAAAGTAACATTTGAGACCACATGTATACATAGTTACAGGACAAATATTTTGAAATGCTGCAATCATGAAAAGACACATCTTAAACTTTGGTAAAAATTATCCAAGTACCTTTCATAACATTGTATCAGTTTGCACTGTGAATCTCAGTGCCAATTCCCCTCCAAACACTGTGCAACATAAGGTTTTACCAAACCTTTCACTGTTTATAAGAAAAATGTTTTTTTTAATGTCACTGTTCTTTTAATTTGCTATATCTTAGTTACTAGGAAGCTAGATTATTTTTCATATACATATTGTAGCATTTTTATAATAGTTTTAAAAAAGGCTTGATCTGAATATCATCAATGTGATTTGTTAAATAACTTACAGAATATCCAGCTCACAGGGAAAATAACAAAGACTAATGAATACAAGGAAAAATGCTCTACTCCAATATAATCAAAGAAATATGAATTAAAAGATTAAATGTGATATCATTATTTTTAATCTCACAAAACTGGCAAAGATTTCAATTTTTTTCATAATTCCTATAGGAGACAAAGCTCCAGTTCTGCTACTGCTAGCACTTAACTCCACACCACAAAATTGATGACCTCTGTCATGTTTTTACCCCAAATTTTGCTTTGCCTACTTTTTAATTCCTTAAGCTACTTGAAGGTAGCATTAAAATTCCTATTTCCTACTTCTTTTAGATCTGACACTCATAGTTCCTTAACTCTGAATTAGGAACAAGATAAGGAGAGAAAGAAAACAACAGAATTTCCACTTGCCAATACTTAGCACTCCAAATACTCAACACACAAAAGGAAAATCTAGTGTCTTAGTCTGGGTTCCCCCAAAAGCCATATTGAGGATTTGGGTACAGGGAGCTTATTTGGGATGTAACCCTGAAATCAACAGTGAGGTGGTGAGGAGAGGGAGGCAGGGAAGGTAACTCACTAAAACGCAGTTCTGAGCTGGTTCATGCTGTGGTCCCTGAGGTTAGATCTCACCAGTGACTCATTGAGGAACAGCCCCTCAGGGTTATCCATCTGAAGGACAGGAGGCTGGCATCTTTATTCACTGCCCACATTCCCAAGTCATTGAGGGTTACCTTGGGGTTTGTTAACTTCCCTGCTCTTTCAGGCCATCCCATGACTTCAGAAATATACACTGAGGCATGAAACTGGAGATAAACATCAAGTATTTGAGGTAGAGTATTGCCAGTGTCCACTGAAGCTGAAATTAGAGGTGGGCCAAGGGCATGGAAGGGATGCACAAAATACACCCACTCAGTCCTTAGACTGACCCTTTTGTGTTATGCAGCTGAGGGAAATCCAATGTTGAGGCAAGCTTCCCTAGCTCTACCAAGGCCTTGAGTTTCCCAATATAGAGTCACCTGAGGTCATTGGAAAACCATTGGCTGACCCCAAGAAAAGTAGAAGTATCTTCAATCAAGACAAGAATTTTTGTTTATTTTATTCTTGGGAAAGTCTTCTTGGCCCCCTAAAATGAATCTCCTCTTTCTAACCCCAGGCCCAGAGTCTGAGGGCATCAGCTAAAGCTCTGTTGAAACAACCTGTGATTACAAAATAAGGTGTGGAACTCAAATTAAAGGCCCCTGGCATCTAATCATACTAGTCTTACAAGTGCTAAAACCTTCTGCCTCCAAGAACTGACCTCAACTGTAGAAGCCCAACAATAACATGTTTTCCCATATTGTTCTCTTTTTCCAAGTACTAGGCCCTTCATGGAGTTTTTAAGACCTCCCAGCCAATTTCCATGTGTGAAAATTCAAGGATGTCAATCATGCCCATATAGATTCTAACCAGTTTGAGAAAAAGATGCAAGGACCCAAAAAAAGACTGAGAGTAGAATTTGCTTCAATTAAAAAACTGAGAAGATAGGCATTACATGGCTTCCTTACAAATCTGTACTTGGATACCCACATGCTTCAGATTTATCCACCATTATCAACTGAGAAGCTGAAACACACACAGAAGAGGTTGCCTGATCTCTGCACAGAGAAATAAATGCCCACCCTATTGTAACTGAGAGCAGATAAGTCCAAGAGAGGAAAGGGAGAGAGTTAGAGGGAAGCTGGGAGAGAGAGGGAGGAGAAACAGGAAGAAAGAGGACAGAGGAAGAAGAAAGGAGAAGAAAGAAGAAGAAGTGAGAGGAGGAGAAGAAGGAGGAGGAGGAGAAGAAGGAGGAGGAGAAGAAGGAGGAGGAGGAAAAGAAGGAGGAGGAGGGGAAGGAGGAGGAGGAGAAGGAGGAGGATGAGAAGAAAGAAGAAGGAAAAGAAAAAAGGAGGAGGTGGAGGCAGAGAAGAAAAGATGTTAACAGGCCCAATGCAGATATAAGCCAGCCTTGTTCAAGCACATAAGCTTCCTTCTCACACTGCTTTGAAAGCAGAAACATCAACAGAACTACCTTCCTCTGTGGGCCTAATTGGAAGTAGAAGAAACAGGAACTGTACCCTCTTATAGCCTGCTGCTAATTTCTTTTTTACTTTGAACTTATGCTAACTGGGATGTCTCCTCCAAATTCTAAAGGTTATTACCAATATAACTAGAAGATTTCATACACAGAGAATGTATTTGCAGACTTTTGAGGTGACAGTATCCTAAGTGTGAGGTCCCCAGAAACCTCTCTCCCCTATCCACTCCCTCATTCATGAAAAATGATATATGTTCCCTTCTTTCAAACACCCAGGCCTACTTGGCCATCTCCAAGCATCTGTACCCATGCCCAACTCTGAGCCCCAAGGATGCCTCTGAGAAGTCATTATTTACTGCATTCCTGCCTACAAAGGAAATTCATTACAGCTGCAGAAGCACTACATTCTCAGCATCTCGGCATACCTTCATATCTTTGGAAGGCCTGACCATGAAATAAGTTGATTTTAACTGTGCTTTGCAGTCAATGCACCTATTTTTAGCTTTTTTTTTTTTAAATTTTATTGTTGTTGTATTACATCCATCCCCTTTTTGCTCCCCTCTGTCCCCCTCCCCACCCACCCATTCCCCCCAAAGTCAATCCCACCTGTTGCCCATGTCCATGGTTCCTTTATACTAGGTTCTTGTCTAAGCTGCTCCCCTTTCTTGCCTCTGCCTCCCCCCTCCCCCCAACCCCTTTCCCCCTGACCACTGAAGGCCTATTCCTTGTATTCATATACTTGGTTCTGTTTTGCTTGTTGTTAGTATTTTTAGATATTATCTTCAGAGTTACTGAAATAAAAGCTTTTTAAAATTAATGATTCTCACTGAGGTGTTGACTTCTTTACATGCAGAGTTGCCCTGCACAAGATTAAAGGAAAGCCAGGCAGAGGTTATTAAGTGAAGAGAACATAGAGAGAGAGGTGATGTAGGATGAAGAAAATAACTATGGACATAGACAGTAAATTAGAGTCAAATCCTATGTGGCGATGGGTAAGTCACCCTCCCCCAAACTTTCAATGTTGTCATTTTTTTTAAGTGGAGAAATTAAATAAAGAAAAAAAAAGGTTTCTTTAAAAGTTGACCTCAGACTTATTCAAGAAGATAACTGACCTATCTTTTCATAAGAATATACTTTAATAGATATTTTGGCTTATGGAATGAGATAGTCTAAATACTATACTTGATCTAAACCAAAAGGCTAAGAAGCAATGAGACGGTCTAAATAAAACCAGGTTAATCTAGCATAAGAAAATAAGAAATAACTGAAATTTTTGAATAAGAACTAAATAGAAATTTAGTGTTAAGTAAGCTAGTGAGAAGGGAGGAAATTCAAAAGAGAGAGGATGAGATTTCAAGTAGGGTAGGAACTACCATTAGAAAATAAGAGATAATCAATAAAATATGAGTGGAGATGATGGTCATCACTTCCATGATGAAGCCATGTGCAATTCTACCCATTAGAAGGCTTCATGTTGCCTTGAGAACCTACCAGAAGGCATAGCATCATTAGCTTGTGTACCTGAGTGACCATATGGAGCAGAGCCCTCACCAACATGCATGGCAGCAATAAATGTTTGTTAGGTTAAGCCACTGTTAATATGTAAAGGTTTTTGTTATGTCAATATAACCTAATTTCTTCCTGGCCTTTTTTCCTGCTTTAAGCACAAATTCCCTAAGAACTTCTAGACAAATTGGGTTTTCCACTGTACATGAGATCAAAATTGGTGCTGGTTCCATTCTACACTCTTCATTACTCTGCTTTCTGCCCAGTGTGGGTAATAACCTCCACAGATTAAATCATCAGATATTCCTCAGCCTCTACCTCTGGGATGGAAGCAGCCAGTGGGAGGTGACAACAGGAGCTCAGGGAGTGAGAGGGGAAAAAAGGTGGGGCACTTACTCCTGGCCCCCAGCTGGGCTCTGGTTTGACCACTGCCACTCCTGGCTGGCTGGCCCCTTCCATTTCTAGAGCGATCAGATCCTTCTAACCCTGCTTCTTCCTCCCCTCCCTTCCCCCTCAGGCCTCAGGGTGGTAATGACTCTCCACTGTTCTTCTTCCTGGGTGCATCACCACCTCTTGCTGGCTCTTTAATACTGTCCACACCTTTGTAAAAAGAGGATTCCACTCCTTTCCTCCTGGAACTCCGATGTTTACAAGACTAATACCAGTTTTATTTAACTTTCAAAGAACTATATAAACCCAGTCTTGTGTGCCTAAAGTCTTAGAATCACTCAGGTGATTAACATCTGGAATACAAATAATTACTTTAAGAAATTGTTATTCAAGTGCCTACAACATAGAAAGGATGTTATATGTATGGATCTGCATCTGAAAGAAAGATCCTTTTATTTCCGTGAGATGTTCTGGTACTTCCATCTGCCCATTTGCATTTACTCTGAAGGAGCTGCTGTCCTGAGTTGAATTGGACACTAAATTGAAGATACTTTGATTGCTTAGAAGCAAATCTCATGGGCTTCATTATGGTCATGTAACCTATGTAGGCTTTTTACAATGGGGATTAGAGGAAACATGAGGTGATACAAAATTCCTGGGATTCACTTTACCTCCCTATATGTCTCCCAAACTGGGAGGGCTGGTGCCAACCAAACCCCCTCCCCAAAACATACTCTAATTTGATAGCAGCATATATTAGATTCCAAAACCTGTTTGATCTAGTAAAAGCAGAATAGAGGAGCCATTCATTGTTAACACAAAAAGAAATGCCAAATATTGACTCAGTGACTTAAAAGGAGTCACAAGCAGTGGGTGAGAATGAGGTATGTCCATACACAGAGTAACTCCAGATGACACCATTCACAGAACACAGTGTGCACGGTGCCCTCCAGAATTGTGTGATGCAGTGCACTACAGTCCAGAAGCAATTCAGACTAGGTGAACCCTGCAGTTCTTTGGTAAACCCTAGTGGCTACCCCACTGTCTTTCACAGGCATCCCCTTTCACTTTAAAAGTACGACTTCATGAGCCAAGCTTATAAGAGGTTGGAATCCCCTGTGTAGTGTGGATACTGAAAGGAACTGCCACACCTTCAGATGGGTTATCAGGCCAGGACACTTTAGTGACTTTGCTCAATTCTGTGGCTTCCAGGGTGAGAAAGAGAAAGAGTGAAAAATATTATCCTGAGATAAGTGACTTGCTAATGGGTGGAATTTACAAAGATACAATCTAATGTCTAGAAGAACCTGGAGCTGTTGTTGGATGCAGGACTCAGACTATTAACTACTTATTGAGCATCAAGAGATAGAATAACTTAATGCCTAAAAGCACAGATGCTCAAGTCCGAGCACTTGGGTCTCAATCACACACCTGTCACTAACTAGCTGGGTGACTACTCCACTTAGACAAATCACTCTCATGCTTTAGTTTCTCTAACTATAACATAAGGCTATAAGTATCTTCTTCATAGGATTATTGGTATCTATTAAATGAGTTAGTATGTTTGAAGCCTAAAGTCATGTTAAGCACATAGTAAGAGCCACATACTTGTCATTCTTATCTCTGGATGACCCACAGACAACTCAGATGTTCAAAATGAAACAATCACTACCTCTCCCCTTGAAATACAAAATTTCTGTTTAGCAATCTGATTGCTACTCTGCTAAATTAGTCCACCAATTCCCCAGGGACGAAAACCCAACCTCCTAAGACTCCCCCCTTCCTCCTTCTGCCCCCCATAACCAGCAACCAAATTCAGCTAATTTTGAAACATTTACCTGTCCCTTCCTCTATGTAACTCTCTGCCCCAGTCTCAGTTCAGATTCTACAATGGACCACGGAAACAAATCTAGAATTTATGTTCCTGTTTTCAGTCTCACCCTGACTTCTCATTCCCAGTCCAACCCTTCATGCTGCTGCCAACCTATTCTCCCTGAGAGACAGGGGTTGTGTTTGGGCAGGCTCTGTTAGGCTGTGCTAAATAACAAGCTCCATATCTTGGTGGAATAACATATGAAGGTTTATTTTTCACTTAAGTAACAATCCAATGTGACTTGAACATCTCTTGTCCGGGCTGCCTCTGTATTTTAGCCTTGCCTTTGGCATCTCACAACATGATAGGTAGATAGCAGCATTGCCTAGAAGAGGAGTACTCAAACTTTGAACTTAGGATACCCTTACAATCTTAAAGAAATCAGTTTATATGGATTACAACTAGGAAATTTTACCATACTAGAAAGTAAGACATAAATTTTCAATTGTTATCAATTTGTTCGTTTAAAAATAATAAAGCTATACACGAGAAGGAATCAATAGTAGTCTAGAGGAAGCAGAAGACCAGATCAGCGAGTAGGAGGACAATGTAGACAAACACTCCAAGACAGTACAAGAGAATAAAAAAGGGCTGAACAAGACTGAAGAGGGCTGAAGAGAGCTGCAGGATAACATGAAATACAATAACATCAGTATCATAGGGATACCAGAAGGAGAACAGAAACAAGGAATGGAAAACCTGTTAAAAAAAGTCATGATAGAAAATTTCCCTAACATGATGAGTGAAAACATTAATCAAGATGAGGAAGAACAGAGGGTCCCAATGAAGATCAACCCAAACAGACCAACTCCAACACACATTATAATTAAAATGGCAAATTTCAAAGACAAAGACAGAATCCTAAAAGCATCAAGAGAAAAACAACAAATAACATGTAAGGGGGCTCCAATAAGGCTATCAAATGATTATTCAACAGAAACAATTCAAGCCAGAAGGGAATGGCAAAAAGTATTTCAAGTAATGGTAAACAAAGGCCTCCAACCAAGAATACTCTAACCAGCAAGGCTCTCATTCAAGAAGGAAGGATAAATAAGGAGTTTCCCAAACAAAAAAAAGATTAAAAGAAAAAATCTCTACCAAACCAGCATTGCAAGAAATGCTAAAGGGTCTGCTTTAAAAATAAATAAATAAATAAAATGAAGAAACAGAGGAATACAGATACAAAGGGAGAAAATGGCAATGAATAAGTATCAATCAATAATCACCTTAAATGTAAATGGATTAAATGTGCCAACCAAAAGACATAGGGTGGGTGAATAAATATGAAAACATGACCCACATATATGCTGTCTTCAAGAGACCCACCTCAGAACAAAAGATCGACACAGATTGAGAGTGAAGGGATGAAAAAATATATATCAAGAAAATGGACATGAAAAAAAGGCTGGAGTAGCAATACTGATTTCAGACAAAATAGGTTTTACAATGAAGGCCATAAAAAGGGATAAAGAAGGACATTTCATAATACTAAAGGGAACAATCCATCAAGAGGAAATAACTCTGGTAAACATATACGCACCCAATGTAGGAGCTTCGAAATATATAAGGAAAATCTTGGAGTATTTTAAGAAAGATATAGACAGTAACACACTGATAGTAGGGGATTTTAATACCCTACTATCAACAATGGACAGATCTTCCAAACAAAAAATCACCAAAGATGTTGTGGCATTGAACAACACTGTAGAGGAAATGGACCTAACTGATGTACAGAGTCGTTTACCCCAAAGAAGCAAAATACACATTCTTTTCAAATGCACATAGAACATTCTCTAAGATAGACCACATGGTAGGTCACAAGCCTCCACAAATACAGGAAAATTGATATCATACAAAGGATCTTCTGAGATCACAATGGCTTGAAACTAGAAATCAATCTCAAGGGGAAAAAAACAAAAGCACTCTAACTCATGGAGATTGAATAACATGCTTTTAAGTATTGAATGGGTTAACAATGAGATCAAAGATGAAATCAAAAAGTTTCTGGAAACAAATGACAATGAATATACAATAGCCCAAAACCTATGGGACACAGCAAAGGCAGTCCTCAGAGGGAAACTCATAGCAATACAGTCCTATCTAAAAAGGTCACAAGAAGCTTATACAAACAACCTAACCATAAAGCTGCAAGAACTAGAGGAGCAACAACAAACAAAGCCCAGAGCAAGTAGAAGGAAGGAAATAATCAAGATCAGAACAGAATTAAATAACTTAGAGACTCAAACTACAATTTGAAGAATCAATAAATACAGGAGCTGGTTTTCTGGAAAATTTTTAAAAATCGACAAGCCTTTGACCAGACTCATCAAGAAAAAGAGAGAGAGAGAACCCAAATAAACAGAATCAGCAGTGACAGAAGAGAAATCACAACTAATACTTCAGAAATACAAAGGATTGTAAGAAATTACTACAAACAACTATATGACCCAAAAAATGACAACCTGGGTGAAATGAACAAATTTCTGGAAATGTATAATCTACCAAAACTGAATCCAGAAGAAGCAGAATGCCTGAATAGATCAAAAACAACTAATGAAATTGTAAAAGTAGTCCAAAATCTCCCAAAGCACAAGAGCCCTGGACCAGATGGCTACACCAGTGAATTCTGCCAAACATTTAGAGATGAACAAACTCCTATCCTTCTCAACCTATTCCAAAAAGTCTAAGGAGAGAGAAGACTCTCAAACTCTTTCTATAAGGCTAATATTATTCTAACTCCAAAAAATGGTTAAGACACAACTGAGAAAGAAAACTACAGGCCAATATCTCTGATGAACATTGATGCAAAGATTCTAAACAAAATATTGGCCAACCGGATCCAGCAATACATTAAAAAGACCATACACCATGACCAGGTGGGATTCATCCCATGGATGCAAGGATAATACACCTTTCACAAATCAATAAATGTAATACACCACATCAACAAAATGAAAAACAAAATCTATATGATCATATCAATAGATGCTAAAAAAAGCATTTGATAAAGTACAGCAACCATTTATGACAAAAACACTCAGCAAAATGGGACTGGATGGAGCATACCTCAACATAATGAAGGCCATATATGAGCAATCTGAAGTGAACATTGCACTCAATGGGCAAAAACTAAAAGCCTTTCCCCTAAGATTAGGAATGAGACAAGGCTGTCCACTTTCTCCACTTCTATTCAACATTGTCTTGGAAGTCCTAACTATAGCCATCAGAGAATAAAAAGGCATCAAAGGTATCCAAATTAAAAAGGAGGAAGTCAAACTGTCATTATTTGCAGATGACATGATAGTGTACACACAAAACCTGATAGGTTCCACCAAAAACTTACTCAACCTAATAAGTGAGTTTAGCAATATAGCTAGATATAAAGTCAATATCCAGAAATCAAAAGCATTTTTTGTATACCAATAATGAAACATCAGAAATAGAAGCTAGAAAATAAATCCCATTTACCATAGCAACAAGAAAAATAAAGTACTTAGGAATAAACTTAACCAAGGAGGTAAAAGACTGGTTCTCAGAAAACTACAGAACACTGAAGAAAAAAATTAAGGAAGATACAAATAAATGAAAGCATATATTATGTTTATAGATGGGAAGAATTAACATTACTAAAATGTCCATAGTACCCAAAGCAATCTATAGATTTAGTGCAATCCCAATTAAAATACCAATGACAGACTTCACAGAAATAGAAAAAATACTTCAAAAATTTACATGGAGCAAAAAATGCCCATGTAAACAGCCACAGCAATCTTGAGAAAGAAGAACAAGGTAGGAGGAATCACAATATTGGACATCAAACTATAGTACAAGGCTACTGTCATCAAAACAGTCTGGTACTAGCATAAGAATAGACATATAAATCAATGGAACAGAGTAGAGATCCCAGAAATAAACCCAGGACTCTATGGTCAATTAATATTCAACAAAGGGGGAAGGAATATAAATGGAGTAAAACCAGTCTCTTCAACAAATGGTGTTGGGAGAACTGGACAGCAACATGCAAAATGATAAAACTAGACCACCAACTTACACTAAACAGCAGAATAAACTCAAGATGGATAAAGGACTTAAACATAAGCAGTGCTACCATAAAGGTCCTGTAGAAAAATATAGACAGTAAAGTTTTAGATATCCTATACAGGAATATGTTTACTGATACTTCACCAAGAGCTAAGGAAATAAAAGAACAAATAAACAAATGGGGCTATATCAAATTGAAAAGTTCCTGTTCAGCCAAAGAAAACACCAGCAACGTTAAAAGGAAACCAACTGTATGGGAAAACATATTTGCCAACGATACCTCAGACAAGGGTTTGATATCCAAAATATATGAAGAACTTATGGGACTGAATACCCAGTTCAGCCCAATTAAACGGAAGCCCAATTAAAAAATGGGTGAAAGACCTGAACAGACAACTCTCTGAGGAAGACATACAAAGGTGCCAAAGGCTTAAAAAAGAATGCTCTACATCACTAGCCATCAGAAAGATGCAAATTAAAACCACAATAAGATACCACCTCACACCTGTTAGAATGGCAATCATCAACAAATCAACAAACAACAAATGTTGGTGAGGGTGTGGGGTATAGGGAACCCTGGTGCACTGCTGGTAGGAATGTAGTCTGGTGCAGCCACTGTGGAAAACAGTATGGAGTTTCCTTTAAAAACTAGAAATGGAATGCCTTTTGATCCAGTAATTTAACTACTAGGACTATCCCAGAAGAACCCTGAAACACCAATTCAGAAGAACCTATGTAACCCTATGTTCATAGCATCGCTATTTACAATAGCCAAGTGCTGAAAACAGCCTAAGTGCCCATCAGTGGATGATTGGATCAAAAAACTTTGGTACCTTTACACAATGTAATACTACACAGCAGAAAGAAAGAAAGAACTCTTACTCTTTGCAACAACATAGATGAAACTGGAGAGTACTATGCATAGCGAAATAAGCCAGTCAGTGAAAGAGAAATACCATATGATTTTGCCCATTACAGAATACTAATGAATACAACAAACAAGCAAAACAGAACCAGATACATGAATATAATGAATAGACTTTCATTAGGCAGAGGGGAAAGGGAGGAGGCAAAAAAGGGGAGCAGTTTGGTCAAGGAACTAGCATGAAAGAACCATAGACATGGGCAACAGGTGGGATTAACTTTGGAGGGGAGTGGATAGGAGGGGAAGGGGACAGAGGGCAGTAAAAAGGGGATGGATGTAATACAACAACAATAAAATTTTTAAAAAAGAAAAAATAATAATTCACCATATGTTAATTTAAAATATTTTATAAAGATAAAATAATAAAACAAATAAGCTAACTGTTCAAAACCAAAAATTTTAGTAATGTGATGTTGTTAACCTTATTACTAAATTTTTCCAAAATTTTTTATATATGATTTTAATAGAAGAGACATCAATTCTCTCACATGCTCTGCATTCAATGTATTGTGATATGCTGTTTTGGTTGAAGCAGATGAGGAAAATCTGGCCTCATACCAATGTAGAATTGAAATGGGAAGGGTACTGGAGAAATGTTTCCAGATAATTGAGGACATTATTTTTTAAACTATCCCCAAACTTGACAAGTGCTTGTTTTCTTAAAGGTTTCTTGTGATGATGACTATGAAATCCTATCAATGGACTTTCATACTTTACCACATTAAGATACATTGGTCAATCATACAGATGATGGATCACTTACCTGCATGATTTAACACTGCTCATTTGAAAAATATTGGTTCACTAAGCTTTGCAGATTTTCCAAATATTGACACAACTTCATTTTAGAACATTTTTTAAAAATCAAATCAATTAGCATCACCAATATCATCAGAAATGTCTCTAAATATGGGGAAGTTGTCAAGCTCATGGTGGCAGATACAAGTTTTTCAGAGCTCTAATTTTCTCCTGAAAGATGATGGCCAACGTCTACAACAAATACTGTGCATTGATTTCATTTATTTTTGTAAGTATATTTTATTGACTCTGCTGTTACAGCTGTCCCAATTTCTTTTTCCTTCACTTTCCTAAACCCAAGAACTGCATTCCCTCCCATATTCCCACATCCCTTAGTTCATGTCCATGGTTGTATATATGTACTCTGATTTCACACTTTCCTCTATTATTCTTAACTTCCCCTATCTATCTTGTTTCCACCAATTATGTTTTCTAATCCCTGCACCATTTCCCCATTTCTCCCCCATCCCCCTCCTAGTTTCTAGTTGATAACCCTCCCAATGATCTCCATACCTATGATTCTGATCCTATTTTCAGTTTTTGCTTAGTTTGTTTTGTTTTTATTTTTTAGGTTCTGTTGTTGATAGTTGTGAATTTATTGTCATTTTAATTGTTCATAATTTTGATTCTCTTTTCCTTAAGTACATCCCTTTAACATTTCATATAGAAATATATGAAATATATAGAATATATATGAAATATATAGAATGGCTTGGTGATGATGAACTCCTTTAGCTCCACCTTGTCTGGGAAGAACTTTATCTGCCCTTCTATTCTAAATGATAGCTTTGCTGGAAAGAGTAATTCTTATTGTAGCTCCTTACTTTTCATCACTTTGAATATTCCTTACCAGTCCCTTCTTGCCTGCAAAGTTTATTTTAAGAAATCACCTGATAGTTTTATAGGAACCCTTTTGTAGTTAACTCTCTTATTTTCTCTTGCTGCTTTTAAGATTCTCTCATTATCATTTTTTTTTTATTGTTGTTGTATTACATCCATCCCTAAGATTCTCTCTTTATCTTTAATCTTTGGCATTTTCATTATGATGTGACTTCATGTGGTCCTCTTTAGGTCTAGCTTGCTTGGGACTCTCTCTGCTTCCTGGACTTGTATGTCCATTTACTTCACCAAATTTGGGAGGTTTTCCATTGTTCTTTTTTTCATACAAGTTTTCAACATTTTTCTCTTCCTCTTCTCCTTTTAACACCCCTATTATTTAGATATTGGTATGTTTAAAGTTGTCCCAGAGGTTTCTAGACCTCTCCTTGCTTTTTTCCATTCTTGTTTTTTCATTCTATACTGGTTGGCTGTTTATTTCTTCCTTATGTTCCAAATCCTTAACTTGAACCCCCGTCTCCTTCCCATCACCATCGATTTTTATGTGTATTTTCCTTCATTTCACTTAGCCTAACCTTCACTTCTTCCCTTCTACATTTGCCATACTCAAGCATATTTATCAACTCTGTGAGCATCTATATCACCAGCATTTTAAGCTGTGTGTCTGTTAGGTTGGCTATCTCCTTATGGCTTAGTTCTCCTACTGGAACCTTGATCTGTTCTTTCTTTTGGGCCATACTTCTCTGTCTCCTTAACTTAACAGGCTCCTGTGTTTGCCTCTGTTTCTTAGGTAGATCTGTTGCATTGTAAGGTGCTGAGCCTTAGGTATTTGTCAGTCCTGGGTGACTTGTTTCACCGTGCTGTGGTGCTGTATGTGGGGGAGGGGTCTGAGAAGGAACAATGCTGCTTGCTCAGCACTTGCCCCCTTTCCAAGCACTTCTCCCAATTTCTGTATGGAACTGGTGCCTCTCTAGTTGTTGCCCTGGTTGTGGTTCCCAGAGTGGGTGGGTCTGTGGAGATTCCAGGGCAGTGATGGCCTCTAAACAAATGGACCTGGCTCCACCCCTTCTACCTGTCTGGATGAGTATTTCTTCTTTATATCTTTGTTTGTTGGACTACCATTCAGCTTAATTTTCTGGAATTTCTAGTTGTTTCTTGTTTTGAAGTAATTGTATTTCTTCTTAGTTGTGGAGGGAGATGCAGTATGTCTACCTACACTTCCATCTTGCTTTTCTAAAAGTAGTAAGCTCACTTCATTCACTCCCAAGAAAGTTTCTATCAACACCCATATTTAAATAACAAGTTTCAGATAGTTATTCAGTCATTTTTTTTTTCAGAAGAAATGATGTTATGTTTAAAGAGGAGCTAGATAAATAAAAATAACTGTATTTTCTTTAACAAAACTGTAGGAAGAGGAATGGCATTGTTTTACATCTTGAAAAATCTCTTCAATGTGAGGTGTGTGCTCTCTCTAAGGAAAATCACCACACCTTGGTCTGGGCAGAGATGGTCCATGCCTATGTTCCATCTCATCCATAGTAATAAAGGGACAGTGCTCAAGGCTCAGGACTCAATACAATGAACAACTTTTGCTGTTTCATCAAGAACATTTATAAGTGAAACTGGATTTTTCTCTTTAATACAAGTGTATAGCAGTGAAGAATAGAGTGATTACTGGACTAGTCTGATACTGCTATCTTGATTCATGCTGACTGTCAGTTTTATTATGGAGCAGCTTTAGTTTTAATATGAAGTGATTTTGGCTTTAATTTGATTACAAAAGTAGTTTGACACTGTGAATCCCTTCAAGAGTTCCAGGGAGCCCCTGGGTCAGGTTTTCATGCTTTGAGAACATCTGACAGACCCTACTCTAATTAATACAGTCACAAACTGCTCAACATCTAAGATACCTTCTGAGAAATGTGCTATTAGGTAATTTCATACTGGTGCAAACATCATACAGTGTTCACTTACACAAACTGAGATGGTATAGCTTACTATATACCTTGGCTGTATGCTCTAGTCTATTGCTCCTGGGCTATATGCCTGTACAGCATGTTACTGCATAAAACAACACAAGATTATATCAAACCTAAGACAAAACAATGCCATTAAAAAACACAGGAAACATTAAATATAAGAGGCTGCTGCTGGCATAACTTGGCATGCTGGTTTACAGCAAACTTTATAAGTAGAAAGGGTACATTTTAAAATCATAATAAAGTATACTAAATACATAAAGCAGTGTAATTAACAAGTATTATATACTATACATAATTTATACAATTGGCCACATAGTAATTTGTTTACAACAGCATCACCACAAATACATGAGTGATGCATTGCACTATGAAATTTCCACAGCTACAGTGTTACTAGACAATAGAAAATTTTCAGCTCCATTTTAATCTTAGGGGACCACTGTCATATATGCAGCTGATCATTGACTGAAATGTTATGCAGTGCATGACTATACAGCATTTTATACCCTTGATTAAGAAGTTTACCAGTAGCCAGAGCAGTGCCACTCAAAGTTGCTCCATTAACTTTCCATAATCCACAGCAAAATCTAGAAATTGAGAGTTAGCATTTAAAAACTTTCATAGAAATGTTATGCCTATGAAAACTTCAGTAAAAAAAAGAAACAAATGTTTTGTATGTCTTCACTTTTTATCTTATTTTCTAAACATATGCTCTTATTGGATTTCATAAGAATGTTGATCTATGACAAATTAGAGATTTTTAAGTTCTTTTACTAACTTAGTCAATATTATACAGGTCTCTAAATCAGATAGAGACCTTCTCATTTGATTCTTCTTTGAAATTATTTTAGTTAATTCCACTTTCCACTTCTACATAAATTTTAGAATAATCTTGTCTATTATCTATAAAACATCTAAATAGAAATTGCTCCCAGGGTATACACCTGTACAGAAATTTTATAGAAATTGTCATAACTGTCTATTTGAGAAGAACTGACATCTTTACTATGTTCATGTTTCAACTAATGAACATGGTATATCTCTACATTTATTTAAATATTCTTTGCTTTCTTTCACCAACATTGTGTTGTTTTTCATATATGAGCCCTGTACATATTTTATTAGATTTACACCAACTATTTTTTGACAGGTTATAAATCATATTGTAGTTTTAATTTCAGTGCCTACATGTTCATTACTAATATATAGGAACTTTTTCTTATTTTTTTCACATTTTGTTTTTTATGTATTTTTATATCTTGCAACTTGCCAATTTACTTCTTAGTTCTAGTACTTTTGTTTTGTTTTTTATTGGTTCCTTGGAATTTTCTATGTACACAATTAATGACATTTTCAAGTAGGGACTATTTCATTTCTTCCTTTCCAACCTCTATGCTTTTTACTTATTTTAATTGTCATTGCACCAGCTAAGAACTTTCAGCATTATGTTGGTTTCTAGTCTGATTCCATTGACATTGAAGAATACATTCTGTATTATTTCAATTATTTTAAGTTTTTTGAGATTTTTTACTCATGATTCATAATGTGTTCTACCTTGGTAGCTATTTCATGGGCACTTTAAAAGATTGTGTGGTCTGCTATTCTTGCAAAGAGTATTCCATAAATGTTGATACATTCTCTTTTTTTTTTTTTTTTTTTTAAGAGAAGGGAAAACCTGACAGATGTTTTATTCTTTTTTTTTTTTTTTTTTAAGATTGTATTTCATTATTTTTAGAAAGAGGGGACGGGAGAGAGGCAGAGAGAGAGAGAAACATCAATGTATGGTTGCGTTTCACCTGCCTTCAGCCATAGACCTGACTGGAGACCTGGTTTGCAACCTGGTTATGTGCCCTGGCTGGGGAATCGAGCTTACAACCTTTGGGTTCACAGACCGGCACCTTATCTGCTACCAGCCAAGGCCTGATACATTCTCTTAAAGAATAGTGTTATTGAGTTTATCTATAACCTTGCTGACTTTCTAATTTTTTCCATCGATTGTTAAGAGAGGAATATTGAAGATGGCAACAATAATTGCAAATTTGTCTATTGGTCCTTTCAGCTCAACCAGTTTTGACTTCACATATTTTGCAGCTCTGTTGTTTGGTGCTTACACATTTAAGACTATTATATCTACTTGTGAATTAATTATTTCATCATTATATAATGGACTTCTCTGTCTCTGGTAATTTTTTGTTCTAAAGTTTATCTGATAATGACAAATCCACTCCAACTTTCCTTTTATTAATGTTGATATAATTCATATTTACCATCTTTTTACTTTTACCCTGCCTATATTGTTATTTTGATGTGAGATTCTTGTAGACATCATATAATTCAGTCACATTTTAATCCACTTTTTCAAGTTCTTTATTTTAATTGGTGTATTTAGATAATTTACATTTAATAAAATTATTGATGTAATAGGAATTAAAGTCTGCTTTATTTGTTTCTTGTTTGTTTTCTCAGTTTATTTCTATGTTTTCTTTTTCCTGCCCTTCTTAGTGTTAGTTGAGAATTTTAGAATCCTTTTCTAAATATATAGTGTTTTGTGTTTATTTTTTTATATAGCTTTTTATTTGATTTCTCTTGTTACAGTATATATACATAACTGACCACCATTTACTGGTATCATACTTTACCAGTTCAAGAGAAGTGTAAAACTGTACCTACATTTTGTTTTCATATTGGCCTCAATTTATAATTGTTTTAAATATTTTCTTTATGTCCAACAATGTTATAATTTTGATTCAATTGTCAAACATGACTTAGAAAACTCAAAAGGAGAAGAAAGGTGTATTTTCCATATTTTTGTTTACTTTATTTTTCCTTCCTGGTATTCTAAGATTCTTATTTTTACCATGTCCTTTCTATTTAGAGAATCAGCATTAGCTATTATTTTAGTACCAGACTGTTAAAAAATTTCTTAGTTTTTCTTCACCTTAGTTTTCTTTTCATTCATAAAAATATTGTCACTGGCATATAACTCTGGATTGCTAGTTAGTTTATTTCAGTACCTGAAAAAAATACCATTCAACCTTCTTCAGACCTCCATGGTTTCTAATGAAAAAAATCTACTGACATCTAAATTCATTTTCTGTATAGGTGAGGTGTCACTTTTCCCTGACTACTTTAAATATTTCTCCTATGTTTCTGGTTGTGAGAAGTTCAACTATATACCTTGACATGTATTTCTTTGGGAGTTCATTCAAGGTCTTTAAAAATATTTTTTCAATTACATTTAACATTTAATATTATAGTATATTAGTTTCAGGTGTAAAGAATAGTAGCTAGACATTCACATAGTTTACAAAGTAATTTCTTGGTGTTTCTAGTACCCACCTGATACCATACATCAATATTACAATATTATTGATTATATTCTCTATGCTGTACTTTACATTTCTGTGACTACTTTGTAACTACCAATTTGTAACATCCCTTTAACATCTTCACTTATCCCCCAAAACTGCCTCCCCTCTTGCAAACATCAGTTTTTTCTCTGTATCTGTGAATATATTTCAGTGTTGTTTCATTTATTTTGTTCTTGAGAGTCCACATATAAGCAAAATCACATAGCATCTGTCTTTCTCTGGCTGTCTTATTTCACTCGGCATAATAACATGTTCTCAGAAATGGTAATATTTTACCCCTTCTAATGGCCAAGTAACATTCCATTGCATATATGTACCACATTTTTATCCACTCATCTATTTGTGAGCACTTGGGTTACTTTCATATCTTAGCTATTGTAAATGACACTGTAATGAACATAAGGGTACATGTCTCTTTTCAAATTAGTGTTTTTGGTTTGTTTGAATTACCCAAAAGTGGAATTGCTAGGTTATAAGACAGTTCCATATTTAATTTTATGAGGAATATCCACCAGAAGTGAACAAGAGTTCCCTTTTCCCCAAATATTCACCAACAATTGTTGTTTGTTGATTTATTCATGTTAGCAATTCTGAAAGGAGTGGAATGTTACCTAATTGTGGTTTTAATGTGCATTTATTTCTCTGGTAATTAGTAATATCAAACATTTTTTCATATTCTTATTGCCATCTGTATGCCCTCTTTGGAGAAATGCCTATTCAAGTTATCTGTCTACTTTTTAATTTGAGTGTTTGTTTTTTGGTGTTAAGTTGTATGAGTCCTTTATAAATTTTGAACATGAACCCTTTATCTACTGTATCAGTGGCAAATGTCTTCTGCCATTCAGTAAGTAATCTTCTCATTTTATTGATGATTTCCTTTGCTGTACAAAAACTTTATAGTTTAGAATCCAAGATGGAGGTATATAGGTAGACATGCTGCATCTCCTTCCTCAAAACTAGAGACAATCAGAAATTTCAGAAAATCTAGCTTCACATATTACAACAAAAGATATAAAGAAGAAATACTCATCCAGATAGGTACGAGGGGCAGAGCCAGGACAGAGAGAATGCAGTTTGGTGGAGAACTTTGGTGATCCTGTAGCTGTGGCAGAATAGCAACTGTTGCTCGCTGGTTGGCAGGATGGACAGTCATACATTTTTTAAAAAGTAAGGACACATGGGGAGTGCTCAAGGCATAAGACCAGACAGTGCCACTCAGGTTTCAGCTCCAGGGGGGAAATAAAGCTTCATTGCTTCTAACTGAAAACCAGTGGGGGTTAGGGTAGAGGAAGAAACTGCTAGTCCTTCAACAGAGCCTGCTTGTTTAGAAGACCCCACAGTCCTGGAACATGTGCAGACCCACACACTCTGGGAACCACAGCCAGGGCAACAGCTAGAGAGGCAACAGTCCCATACAGGAAGCAAAAGAGGTGCTTGGAAAAGGGGCAAGTGCTGAGCAAGTGGCATTGTTGTCTCTCAGACCCCTCCCCCACATACAGCACTACAAGAACATGAAATGAGTAGCATGTACTGAAGCATTCCTAAGGCTCTACCCCTTACAATGTAACAGGTGTGATGGCTATACCTAAGATATAGAGACAAACACAGAAGTCTGTCAAGTTGAGAAGACAGAGCAGTGTGGCCCAAAAAAGGTAACAAGTCAAGGTTCCAGTGGGAGAACTAATCTACAAGAAGATAGCCAACCTAATAGACCCACAACTTAAAATGCTGGTGATAAAGATGCTCACAGACTTGACAGATATGCTTGAGTATGGCAAATGTAGAAGGGAAAAAGTGAAGGCTATGCTAAGTGAAATGAAGAAAAATCCATATGAAACCAATGGTGAAGAAAAGGAAAATGGGGTTCAAATCAATGATTTGGAACATAAGGAAGAAATAAAATAGTCAACCAATACAGAATGAGGAAACAAAAATTGAACAAAATAAGGAGAGGCTTAGGAATCTCTGGGATGACTTTCAACATCCCAACATCTGAATCATAGGGATTTCAGAAGGAGAAAAGGAAGAACAAGAAATTGAAAATTTAAGTAAAACAAATAATTTTAAAATTCTCAAATATGGCAAAAAAAAATAGAGGTACAAGTCTAGGAAGCACAGAAACAGGCTAGACCCAACAAGACCTCATCAAAATACATCATAATTAAAATGCCAAAGATTAAAGATAAAGAGAGGATCTTAAAAGCAGCAAGAGAAAAAGTTACCTACAAATGAGTTTTCACAAGACTAGTGCTGATTTCTCAAAAGAAACTGCAGGCAACATTGAAGAGACAAGAAACTCACAACTATCAAGAAAAGAACCTAAAATAAAAACAAAAACAAACTAAGCAAAGAACCAAGATATATTCAAAATCATAGGAATGGGGATCATTGGGAGAGTTGTCAGCTGGGAAGGGGAAGAGGGAAAAATGAGGAAATAGTGCAGGGATTAGGAAACATAATCTTAATATATCTTGTAAGCACAAGATATACAGGTGGAAGTTAAGAATAATATAGGAAAGAGTGGAATCAGGAGAAAGAGTGAAGTTTAGGGAACTTACACACACAATCCGTAAACATGAATTAAGGGGGTTGGATTGCAGGAGGGAAGGGGAGTTCTGAGTTGAGGGGAACAAGGGGGAAAGAAATTGGGACAGCATAATTAATAAAATATACTTTAAAACCTTTATAGTTTGGTGTAATCCCATTTGTTTAATTTTTCTTTTGTTTTTTCTTGCCTAAGGAGATATATGAGAGAAAATATCACTAAGAGCAACATCAGACAGTTGAGTACCTATGTTTTCCTTTAGAAGATTTATTACTTCAAGTCTTACATTTAAGTCTTTAAATCATTTTAACTATTTTTGTATATGATATTAGAAGGTGGTTTAGTTTCATTTTTTTACATGTATCTATCCAGTTTCTCCACCTCCGTGTATTAAATAAACTGTCTTTACCCCATTGTATATTCTTTTCTCCTTTTCATACATTAATTGACCATACAGGTGTGGGTTTTCCTGAGCTCTATTCTGTTTCATTCATCTGTCTTTTTTTTTTTTTTTTTTTTTTTTTTTTTTTGAGAGAGAGAGAGAGAGAAAGGAAGAAAGGGAATACAAGAGAAAGAGAAACATCAATTGGTTGCCCCAGAACCTGGAGATCTGGCCCATAATCCAGGCATGTGACCTAACTGGGGACTGAACCTGCAACCTACCAGATTGCGGGCTAGCACTAGATCCACTGAGCTACAGCAGCCAGGACTGATCTGTGTCTTTTTATGCCAGTACCATGCTGTGTTGATTAGTATAGCATTAAAGGATAGTTTAATAATATGTAGCATAACACCACCAACTTTAATCTTTTTTTTTTTTTTTCAAAATTGCTGTCACTATTTAGAATCATTTGTGGTTCCATATAAAGTTTTGGATTATTTGTTCTAGTTCTAAAAATATGCCATTGGTATTTTGATGGTAATTGCACTGAATATGTAGATTGCCTTGGATAATATGGACATTTTAATAATGTCAATTCTCCATATCCATGAGCACAATATATATTTTCATTTATTTGTGTTTTCTTCCATTTATTTCTGCAGCATCTTAAAATTTTCCAAACACAGGTCTTTTACTTCCTTGGTTAAATTCGTCCTTAAGTGTTTCTATGAAATTGTAAATGGGATTGTTTTCTTAGATTCTCTTTCTAATAGTTAATTTTGGTGTATAAAAATACAACCAATGTAAGAGTATTTATTTTGTATTCTTCCAATTTACTGAATTCATTTATTAGTTCTGGTAGATTTCTGGTAAAATTCTTAGGTTTCTTTCTATATAGTTTCATATTATCTGCAAACAACAGTTTCATTTCTCTTTTTCTCCTAATATTGTTTCCTTTTATTTCTTCTTCTTGACTGATTGCTGTGGCTAGCACTTTCAGTACTGTGTTGAATAATTGATTTGTGAATATTGAATCAAAACTTCTTCCCAAGAATAAATCTGATTTAATCATGTTGTAAGATCTATTTAATGTACTGATGAATTCAGTTTGCTAATATTCTGTTCAGAAGGTTTGAATATATTTTCATTAGAGATATTGGTCTGTAATTTTGTGTATTTGCAATCAAGATAAGGTGGACCTCAAAAAATGAACTTGGAAGTCTTCATTTGAATTTTTTGAATAGTATGAGAATGCTAATTATCCTTTTATGAATGTTTGGTAAAATTCATTTATGAGTACATCCAGTCCAGAAATTTTTTGTTTTGGAAGATTTTGGTTTACTGATTTGGTTTTACTGGTTGTAATAGATTTGCTCAAATTCTCCTGTTTCTTCTTGACTAAGTCTTGAAAATTGTATATTTCTAGGAATTTACCTATTTCTTCCAGATCTTCATTTGTTTGCATATAATTATTTGCAGTATTTTTAAAATTTTTTATTATTTCTCATCTGTTTCTAATTTTATTCCTCTATTTTAAAATTTTTATTGTTGTTGTATTACATCCATCACCTTTTTGCTCCCCTCTGTCCACCTCACCACCCACCTATACCCCCAGTCAACCCCACCTGTTGACCATGTCCATGGTTCCTCTATACTAGGTTCTTTTCTAAACTGCAGCCCTTCCATGCCTCTTCCTCCCCTCTGCCCCCAACGCCCTTTGCCCTGACCACTGAGGGCTTATTCACTGTATTCATATCTTTGGTTCTGTATTGCTTGTTATTGGTTTTGTTCATTATTTCCTTGTAATGGGTGAGATCATATGGTATTTGTCCTTCACTGACTGGCTTATTTTTTTCTCTTTTTTTTTATTTTATTTATTTTTTATTGTTGTTGTATTACATCCATCCCGTTTTTGCTCTCCTCTTTCCCCCTCCTCACCCTCCCATTCCCCCCAAAGTCAATCTCACCTGTTGTCCTTGTCCATGGTTCCTCTATACTAGGTTCTTGTCTAAGCTGCTCCCCTTTCTTGCCTATGATTCCGCCCTGCCCCCAACCCCCAACCCCCAACCCCTTTTCCCCTGACCACTGAAGGCCTATTCCTTGTATTCATATACTTGGTTCCGTTTTGCTTGTTCTTAGTTTTGCTCATTATTGTCCCATAATGCGTGAGATCATATGATATTTGTCCTTCACTGACTGGCTTATTTCACTAAGCATAATACTCTCCAGTTCCATCCATGTTGTTGCAAAGGGTACAAGTACCTTCTTTCTTTCTGCTATATGGAATTCCATTGTGTAAATGTACCAAAGTTTTTTGATCCAATCATTCACTGATGGGCACTTAGGCTGTTTCCAGCACTTGGCTATTGTAAATAGTGCCACTATGAACATAGGTGTGCATAGGCTCTTCTGAACTGGTGTTTCAGGCTTCTTTGGGTATAATCCAAGTAGTGGAATTGCTGGATCAAAAGGCAGTTCCATTTTTAGTTTTTTAAGGAAACTCCATACTGTTTTCCACAGTGGCTACACCAGCCTACATTCCCACCAACAGTGTATGAGGGTTCCCTTTGCCCCGCAACCTCGCCAACACTTGTTGTTTGTTGATTTGCTGATGGTTGCCATTCTGACAGGTGTGAGTTGGAATCTTACTGCGGTTTCAATTTGCATCTCTCTGATGACTAGTGATGTTGAGCTTTCTTTCATATGCCTCTGGGCCCTCTTATATCTTCCTCAATGAGTTGTCTGTTCAGGTCCTTTGCCCATTTTTTAATTGGGCTGTCAGGCTCCCTGGTGTTGAGTCGCATTAGTTCTTTCTATATTTTGGAGATCAGACCCTTGTCTGAGGTATCATTGGCAATTATGTTTTCCCATACAGTTGGTTCCCTTTGAATTTTGCTAATATTTTCTTTAGCTGAACAGAAACTTTTCAATTTGATATAGTTCCATTTGTTGATTCATTCTTTATTTCCTTTGCCCTTGGTGAAGTATCAGTAACCATATTTTTGCGTAGGATATCCAAAAGTTTACTGCATATATTTTTCTCCAGGACCTTTATGGTGGCACTGCTTATGTTTAAATCCTTTATCCATCTTGAGTTTATTTTGGTGTATGGTGTAAGTTGGTGGTCTAGTTTTCTCTTGTTGCATGTTGCTGTCCAGTTCTCCCAACACCATTTGTTGAAGAGACTGTTTTTACTCCATTGGATGTTCCTCCCCCTTTGTCAAATATGAGTTGACCATAGAGTCCTGGGTTCATTTCTGGGCTCTCTATTCTGTTCCATTGATCTATATGTCTATTCTTATGCCAGTACCATGCTGTTTTGATGACAGTAGCCTTGTAGTATTGTTTGAAGTCAGGTATTGTGATTCCTCCTGCCTTGTTCTTCTTTCTCAAGATTGTGGTGGCTCTTTGTGGGCGTTTTTGGCTCCATATAAAATTTTGAAGAATTTTTTGTATTTCTGTGAAGTCTGTCATTGGTATTTTAATTGGCATTGCATTGAATATGTAGATTGCTTTGGGTAGTATGGACATTTTAATGATGTTAATTCTTCCCATCCACGAACATGGTATATGCTTCCATTTATTTGTGTCTTCCTTGATTTCTTTCTTCATTGTTCTGTAGTTTTCTGAGTGCAGGTCTTTTACCTCCTTAGTTAAGTTGATTCCCAGGTACTTTATTTTTCTTGTTGCTATGGTAAATGGGATTTGTTTTTTCGCTTCTATTTCTGTTGTGTCATTATTGGTATACAAAAATGCTTTAGATTTCTGGATATTGACTTTATACCCAGCTATTTTGCTAAATTTGCTTATTAAGTTCAGTAAGTTTGTGGTGGAGCCCATCGGGTTTTGTATGTACACTATCATATCATCTGCAAATAATGACAGTTTGACTTCCTCCTTTCCAATTTGGATCCCTTTGATTCCTTTTTCTTCTCTGATGGCTATAGCTAGAACTTCCAAGACAATGTTGAATAGAAGTGGAGAAAGTGGACAGCCTTGTCTCATTCCTAATCTTAGGGGAAAAGCTTTCAGTTTTTGTCCATTAAGAAGGATGTTGGCTTCAGGTTTCTCATAGATGGCCTTTATGATGTTGAGGTATGCTCCCTCTATCCCCATTTTGCTGAGGGTTTTTATCATAAATGGTTGCTGCACTTTATCAAATGCTTTTTCAGCATCTATTGATATGATCATATGGTTTTTATCTTTCAATTTGTTGATGTGGTGTATTACATTGATTGATTTACAAATGTTGTACCATGCTTGCATCCCTGGGATGAAGCCCACTTGATCATGGTGTATGATCTTTGTAATATACTGCTGAATCCGATGGGCCAATATTTTGTTGAGAATTTTAGCATCTATGTTCATCAGAGATACTGGCATATAGCTTTCTTTCTTAGTTGTATCTTGCCCTGGTTTTGGGATTAGAATAATATTGGCTTCATAGAAAGAGTTTGGGAGTCTTCCCTCTTCCTGAAGTTTTTGGTATAGTTTGAGGAGGATAGGAGTTAGTTCTTTAAATGTTTGGTAAAATTCACCTGTGTAGCCATCTGGTCCAGGGCTTTTGTGCTTTGGGAGATTTTGGATGACTTCTTGAATTTCACTAGTTGTTATTAGCCTCTTCAGGCTTTCTGCTTCTTCTGGGTTCAGTTTTGGTAGATTATACCTTTCCTGAAATGTGTCCATTTCATCCAGGTTGTCATATCTTTTGTCATATAGTTGTTTGTAGTAATTTCTTACAATCTTTTGTGTTTCTGAGGTATCAGTTGTGATTTCCCCTCTTTCAGATCTCATTCTGTTTATTAGGATCATCTCTCTCTTTTTCTTGATGAGTATGGAAAAGGGCTTGTCAATTTTGTTTATTTTATCAAAGAACCAGATCCTGGTCCTGTATATTCTTCAAATTATAGTTTGAATCTCTGAGTTATTTAGTTCTGCTCTGATCTTGATGATTTCCTTCCTTCTACTTGCTCTGGGCTTTGTTTTTTGTTGCTCCTCTAGTTCTTGCAGCTTTCTGGTTAGGTCGTTTTATCAACTTCTTGTAACCTTTTTTGGAAGGCCTGTATTGCTATAAATTTCCCCCTGAGAACTGCCTTTGCTGTATCCCATAGGTTTTGGGCTGTTGTGTGTTCATTGTCATTTGTTTCCAGGAACTTTTTGATTTCCTCTTTGATCTCATTGTTGACCCCTTCATTGCTTAAAAGAATGTTATTCAGTCTCCATGAGTTAGAGAATTTTTGGGTTTTTCCCTTGAGATTGGTTTCTAGTTTCAAGCTATTGTGATCTGAGAAGATACTTTGTATGATTTCAATTTTCCTGTATTTGTAGAGGCTTGTCTTGTGACATACCATGTGGTCTATCTTGGAGAATGATCCATGTGCATTTGAAAAGAATGTGTATTTTGCTTCTTTGGGGTAAAAGACTCTGTATACATCAGTTAGGTCCATTTCCTCTAGAGTGTTGTTCAATGCCACAATATCTCTAGGGATTTTTTGTTTGGAAGATGTGTCCATTGTTGATAGTATGGTATTAAAATCTTCTTGATGGATTGTTCCCTTAATTATTATGAAATGTCCATCTTTGTCCCTTTTTATGGCCTTCATTGTAAAATCCATTTTATATGAAATCAGTATTACTACTCCAGCTTTTTTTTCATGTCCATTTGCTTGATATATAGTTTTCCAGCTCCCTTCACTCTCAATCTGTGTCGATATTTTGTTCTGAGGTGGGTCTCTTGAAGACAGCATATATGTGGGTCATGTTGTCTTATCCATTCGGCTACCCTATGTCTTTTGATTGGTGCATTTAATCCATTGACATTTAATGTTATTATTGATTGATACTTATTCATTGCCATTTTCTCCCTTTTTGTGTCTGTATTCCTCTTTGGCTTTCTCTGTTTCTTCATTTTATTTGTTTATTTATTTTTATAGCAGACCCTTTAGCATTTCTTGCAATGCTGGTTTGGTAGAGATGTATTATTTTAGCCTTTTTTTTTTTTTTTTTTTTTTTTTTTTGG